>JANHFL010004262.1:30252-50642 GCA_032468155.1 Oxyrhabdium leporinum
TTGGCTCATTGCCAAAACAAGATGACACCTGATTGGCTCTCTAAACACTCATGCTCATTGGCTACAATCAGATGAAGAAAAGCTACCTGATAGCAGCCTAAGCAAGTTGCGCTTTCTTTTTCTGGTAATTTGGCTATAACCTTTTATAGAATACAGATAATTGAACAAACTTTATTGCATTGCATTCTTGATTAAATTATCTTTCCATTGATATATAACGTTATGGCACTACTAAAAAAAATATGGTGTTATTAGCCATCAAACCTCAAAAATACACTTTTCCCAAAAGGTTTCCACAATTTTGGCCACTACTGTAAATGTATAGAACTGGCTTCCTTTTATATGTTTGTCATGAATGCCACCAGGTGCATTTTGTCCTTTGAAATCTCATCCCTGAAGGATTTATATCAAAAATTAAAGAATTCACTGGACCATTTGAAGCAAAAGGGAAGTTTTATACTTCGCGATACTATTGCAGCAGAGGGGCCCAACTGTTGCCTTAATCTTTTTTTACAGAATAATGTAATAAACGAAGAAACACATTTGCACCATGATAGTGTTGGTATCATACGTTGTATTAAACCATAATATAGTTTGTTTAGTTTTTTACTTAGTTCACTTCTTTATTTTAAAATCACAATTATTTTAAGCCACAGTTTCTTTGTGTGTATGTGTGTGTGTGAATTTCCTAGAATAGGATACAACATGGATGCTTGATCCTGTGCTTGTCACTTCTTCACTTCTTGCCTGGTTTAATGTAATTTTCTCTAGATGGGGTAACTCTTCAACTCTATCTAGAAACTTTAGGCCATTGCACAATATGGCAGCTCATTTAGTTACTGGACAGGTTTGATTCTGCCACATGACACTGCTATTACAATAGCTGTAGTGGCTTCAAGTATATTTCCAAGAAAATTCAGAAGATTGCTTAGCACCACCATATAGGTCTCAGGGCCTGGTTTATCCATAAAATCATCTATCCCAGATTAGACACCGCACACACATTCTAGGCAAACAGAGAATACTTACAGTATGGGGTGATTGGTTTATACTTATAAGAGGAATAATAGAAGTGGATCTGGAGGCAAATATACTTGGTAGGTGATCTTCTGGAATGATTTGCTCCTAATCACATGGTTTACCAGAAGCTTCTTAAAACATCATTTTCCCAAGAAGCCTTTGGTGGTTGAACAGTGCATGAATGTGCAGATATTACTTATCATTTTACTGCATTAATATTATATTGCTGTTTCTTATATTTTAATTATTGCATACTGCTTAGATTTTGAATTAAATTAATAAACAAATAATTCAATCACACGATAATAGATGATTTAATTGCTCATATCTTCTTGATATCATGAAAATGAAAAATGTGATAATTGATCATTTGTATCTAAATTGATCATTCTATTTTATAGTGTCTTGTTTGAGCCTGAAACTCTTATGTTGGGGGAACATCTTGGAGTCTCTTAAACTTCATAATATGATGACATAACACTCTTCACTCCATACTGTAAGTATTTGTATTAAGGCTTTCTTTAACAAGCATATAACAATGTGAGAGCCAAGAGCTTGCTTCTTAGGCTTTAATCATTGATGTCTGCTATAATCCCAAACTTGATCAGATATCCCAAGCATTGTATTTATATGGGAAAAAACTTTCCACTGATGTGACTAGAAGTTTTCTTTCTAAAGATAATAAAAGAATCAGTGCCTTCATATAAATCTACACCTCTGTTCCATACATGGTGTTTACTAAAAATAGAAGAAGCTTTAATTGTATAAGTAGTGTCCTGCCTTCTGCAATAATTTGAACTGCCACATGCAAAATTTTAGATACTTTGGTATGTCTGCAAACCTGTTCTTAAGTCTACAGAGCCATGTATAAAACTAGTTGAATCATAATATCTTTGTAGTTGGCTACTATTGTTAGTTTGTAGAGTGACTTACCTGCTCCTTGTCTACAAAGCAGTTTGCTTCTGAGTGCAATTCAAAGTTAACTTTGGGGTTTGGGGTCAGGTTATTTACAGGACTGTTTCTCCCTGGAACTCCAGGGAGCCCATCTCCTGATTATCTTCAGAGCTTTTTTCAATCTCCAATAGTTGTATATTTTATTCTCTGTTCATTTTTTATACTTGTTTTTATGCATCTTATATTAAACTTGTGAACATTGAGAGTGATGCACTTGAAATAGGTATCCATATAAATAAATTGACTAAATAAATAAATGATGACTGTAACTTTAAATAAGGCATGGAAGAACAAATCTGATATCAGACCAGCAGTTCGCTGTATAAGTATTAGATTATTTTATATAAAGAGGGAAGTATGGGTGGCTTTTAAAGCTAAAGTATGCACCTGACAGGGGAAAAAGATCACTTCTTATCTGTTAAAATTGGTTTTCCACAGCATTTTTCTTACAGTTGGTATCCACTGAAGCAATACCCTGGGAGAGGTATGGTGAAACAGTTGGTTTGATGAAAATTAGCACAGGTGGTAAGGCAGGGCTGAGCTTCCTCAATTCTTTTAAGTCGACTTCCACTTACACACTTTTGTATAAATTTGGAATGAAGACATTATGTAGCCTGCATCTGTGACAAGATCAACCTGGCCCCCATGTGCCATTAGGCCCATTTTTCCACTGCTTCTGCCCACTCTTTATTCTCAATTTCTATTGTAGATGAAACTAGAAGCTTGATTCTTTAGATTTTTGAGACTAATTTCACAGATATGGCTGCCCCAAAGAAGTTTATTTTGGTTGTTGGTAAGAATGCTAAGGATTTTCCCTTTTATTTCCTATTCAGTATATCTAGGTCTTCTTGAGCCAATGGAAACAAATGAAACTTGCAGTATAGCTTCCACAGAATTCCACTGATGAATAAAAAAAGGATGGGTGGCTGCAATAGCATTATAAAGCATAGTGTGCAGAGCCTGATAGAAGACAAAGACATTAATGGATATATTGGTGCCCATGAATGCCACAGTGTAGATCAAAGCATCACATTGAGGGGTTTTTTCCCCCAGTTTTGAACTAAATAAAACAAGTAGCCTGAAAGGAAAGGAAACCAAGGAAACCAAGATTTCTCCACCTTGTAACCACAGAAATAATATTGTCTTATGATCATGAAATGTCAGTTATTAAAGCCTCTAGACCAAATGGTCCACAAGATGTTGTCTTGCACAGTTCTTTTAAGTCAACTTGCAGTTTGCTGACTTCGTATTCTTTATTTTCCATTTTTCTTGCATTTGTCCTCGATCTTAATTAATGCTGTTCAAATTCTGCACTATATATTAATGCATTTTTATTGTAGATTTTTAAGCATGTTATGTGATTTTATATGCACACACACACACAACCTATCAACCCACAATGGACCAGCATAGTAGTTTGCCATCTATAACCTTCAATAAATAGGCTTTCATACGGCAATGAATTGATTCAGGCTGATCATCATCTACTTCATCAATATGTAAGTAATGTACATCATCTTTGCCTTGATGCTTCCGTAAGGCATAAAACAGACTGAAATATCAGAAAAACTGGAAACCTTTCCCATTCTCCTCCTCCTCTGCAATCAAACATTCAAAACCTTGAAAAGAGATGAGTTGGACTGCGCCATAGGGTTATTTCATTAGCATCTCAAAGCTGAAAACACAGAAAGAATGTTAGTTTGTGATGCTTAGATAGTGATCCAATTAACTTGCTTTTACTTCTTCTAAGAAGCTAATTCAGTAAGAAGCACCATCTTGACCTTTTCAGTGCCTCTCAGTTTGTGAGTTTTGCTTTTCTTATTGTAAAAACAATTTGGAATATAGACGGCATGGATTGTTGAAATTCTGTTTGAACTAAAATTGTGTGACTTTCTATAAAAATAGATTATCACCCTGCAATTATAAAAAGAATATAGCATTGGTTAAGCACAGTAGAATGGCTTTCCATCATAACTAATTCTACTTCATCCAGTGGTGAAAAGAAATTTTTAAAGCAAGTTGTATCTGTATTGCAGATTTCCCTGATATTTTTTCAGTCCTGAAAGATTGGGTCATGGCAGATATATAGAAAAAAAAATCATAAAGAAGAATTTTCTCCCTTTTGTATTAGAAACTATGTGTATTCATATGAAATATAAACCTGCAATGTCCAACCTGGTTGCCTCTGGTTGTGCTGTACTTCAAATCATATCATTCCAAACAATTATAAGTCAAGCTATGGGGAAGCCATTGGACATTCTGTATAGGTTTCTCTTCTATCTTTTTGTTTCCTGCTAGAAAAACTGAATTTTCATAATTTAGATACAAAACATGTTAGTTTTCCCCAGACTTTGGCTCACAGGTAAAATACAGCCTATCAGTCATGTGGTGGGGCTTCCCTGGGCCTTGACCATTTATCCAACTCCTCATGAACATCCTATGAAATTGATAAAGACGTTTTTCTGGGAAATCTTCTCTACAACTGAGAAGACCAAGTTAACAAGCTTTGTGTACAAATACCATATATGACATTCTGCAGAATGAGAACCAGTATTTGCTAAAGAGTCACCCTAGACTTCATCATTTGGTACCACCTTAAAAAACAAGTTCTAGGCCACAATCATGGATTTGACCTAGAAGTACCTCATGAAAAGATGCTGCCAAAGAAAGAGAGATAATTGTCTTTGTCTGTCAAATAAGAACAGCATGCATATAGTAACTAGCAAAGCCAAATGTTCCCAGTGAATAATTGAGAAGCATTCAAATCTATTGAGCATTTTATTCTATTTTATTCTATCAGAATGTCCCTTCCTGTATCTCACATCTTAGTCTATATCCTATGGTCTTTGGAATCATCATCAGATTGATTCATTTTTAGTTTGCTGGGATTTGCTTCCCCTATTTTTTAAAATAAGATTATTGAATAATCTTATAATCTTATTTTTAATAAGATTATTTGTTCTTCTTCAGTCCTTTCACACTTTATCAGATCTTGAGGCCAGAATTTCTCCAAGGTAAGGATTTGCAAAGACTTCCAGCTAGTTTCTTCAGTGAGGGTGGAGGTTCATTCCATGAGCTTGTGGGTTGGTTTTCGAATGTTTCTTTACTAGCCTAAGTAATATCTTCAGTGGAGTTTATGTGGTGATCTTACCTAACCTAGTAACAAAATGTTTGGAAACCAACCCACAAGCACAGAGAATGAACGTCCACCCTCATCCTACACCCATGCTATAGATATTTGCCACCATCACAGTTCCTTCAGTGCTGGGATACACTATTCATCTGGTTCTGAAAATTTACACTAATTTAAAATAAACAGCTATTCTCTGACCTTGATTTTATCATTTGTAAGTTTCATGACTGTTCATTCTACCTTTCTCAATTTCCATATAAAATTCATACGGCTTTGAACTGAATAGTAGTAGGGTAATTTTCCCTTTTCTTTCTTTTCTGTTAACATATTGCCCTTTTCATTGTGCGACTGTTCTCCACTTTTTCTCCTCTTTGGAATTATTTGGAAGGGTGCTTTTATATCCCCTTCATTGGAACTGCTACCTATCTTGAGCACATTTTACCATTATTGTTTCCTGCCAAAGCAGTTTATCATTGCTTTGGGTTGATTAAAGTCCACTTAAAAAAAATACCCAGGATATATAACTGACTCTGCTTAGGTTTATTTTTCCTTAAAATTAAAAATTCCATATACCAGTATGACACTGCTGTTCTAACAAGCAAATTCTCTATGGAAACTAGAACACTAGAGTGAAAGGTTCATAGTACCAAACTATTCCTGGTGTTTCTATATTTCACACTGTTTTCCACAGTGTTAAGAAACAAAGAACATAGCATGCTGGTATGACCCATGGACACCATTACTTCAAAACATTCTGCTGTACTAACAAAGACAAGGCCACAAGATGATATCCTTAATAACCCTTCCCCTTTTTGTTCCATATCTGGCACTAATTTTATAGAAGTACTTACAATCTACCTTTGACAGTAATTTCTAATAGACTACATGACTAATAGATTCACTGGCTTTCTTGATCAGGAATGTAGGAATATCTTTGTAAAATATTCCATTCCAGTAGAAAACATTGCTTCAGAAAAAGATGTCATCTGCTCCTCAAAATAGATGTTATGTTCTGTGGCTCAGCAGACCAGAAAATCACCTTAAATAGAGCTAACCAAGCAGTGACATCAATGCTGAAAGAGCAGCTCAACTTCCCTGACAAGGGACTAATGACACTTTCTACATCTTGTAATAATAAGAAAGAACAGCTCTCAAAATAAGGTGACTTTGAAGATACTGCACGATCATTCACACAATATATTCTACTCCATAGCTGCCAGGATTTTACCACAAGAACCAACATAGTAGCCAGTATGTTGTCTAGATAAGAATTATCAGGGGTTCTTTAAGTGATGATACAGCAAAGTAATTCTGTGAATCCTTAAAGAATAAACAGAGCAGTGAAGTTACTTTTCTCTTTTGTCACATCCAGATTGCAACTCCCTGCCTTAGCTATTAAATGCAGAACAAAACCTTCAAATTGCTACTGTCTGGGGAAATCACTTACAAAACAAGAAAGTTCCTTAAGGATGTTCCTAAATAATAAGTAAAGCATAAGCAATGGCAAGTTATTTGAAGATATCTCACAATGAGGTATCAGCATACATTTCATGTTCTGATGAAATTTCAAGAATTTGCTGATTGACAATGTGTACCCCAGTGTAGTGCCCTAAAGAGAATCAGCAAACCTGGGAACAGAAACAAGTGTGTAGCTGAAGCTACGTATATTCCAGTGAAATTCTTCTTTACCTGCTCTGCAATTACAAGTCCACTTAACAGCATGAAAATGTTAATATTATGGAATCATGGTTTAACTTAAGCAATCGCTGTCTTAGTGGGCCCTCTAAATAAGCACTCTGTGCTTTGGACAGGAAGCCTTCTAAGGTGTGACATTGTCCTGCCAAATTGAAGATCATCAGGGTCAACATGTCATCTCATTTGAGAAAGGAGAAACTACTAAAAAGAATGCCAAAACCAACCAAAAATATACACCTTAGCAGATGTTCTGATACAAAAGGAATATATTATAATTGATTGGTTATGTGCCATCAAGTGAGTGTCAACTCTTAGCAACCACATAGATTTCCCCCCCATGACAATCGATTTTAACCTAATCCTTTAGGTCTTTCAACACTCTATCACGACTGTAACTGAGTCCATTCAGCTTGCTATTTTGTTCTTCTCTTCTTTACTTCTGTCTTTTCTATCATTAGAGCCTTCTCTAGAGAGCCTGGCTTAATGTAATGCTTCATAGTTAGGACATGGAGCTGAGTCTTTGCATAATATGTCAAAAGTAGGATAATTTGAGTCTGTTCATTTTGCCTCAAGTGAGAACTGTGGGTTGAGTTGTTTAATTATCAATTTGTTTATTTTCTTGCATGGAAGGAATGTAAAGTTTTTCTTTATGCTTTACTGGATGACTACAAGTTCAAGATTGCATCCATTTAAATTCTGATATAGAAGACAACTGATGGTTTTCAATACTACTTGATAGACCTATGGCATTAAACACATTTCAGGACACTGGTATAATAAGGAATCAGTTTGTCAATGACAAAAAGTATAAATTGTATAACCGCTAACCAGTGTGAAGACAAAACCCAGAAAATAGCTTAGCCGATCTTTCTTATTCAGACGAGAAGGAGCAAATGCTTGATTGAAATACCTAGAGTGGATGGGTCAAAACTGCAAAACAGTAAGCCTCATTCTGTCACTTCTCCTAGAGAAAGATGGATTGGGGGTAACCTTGCATTGTGAACTTGTTTTCTTTTCTTTCTTTTTTTTTGCTTTTTCTGATTTTCACAGAATGGCTGATGAAATCTTTTGGAATTTCAGTTTCACTTGGATAGATCCAAAGGAAAAAACATGATTGGACACAGGAATACATTACATCTAAATGTGTTTCCCAAGTACACATTGTAAACCAATAGGCTCCAATGGACAAAACTGGAAAATGACTTAAATTTGCTTTGCAAGCTGCAAGATAACAAACTTCTCACTTTAGCCCTAGTTAGACCATTATTTTCCACCCAATACCTGCTAGACACTTAACATAAAACTATTTTTTTTGTTCCTAAACTAAGCAACTCCAGGGTGTCACAGGGAGAGAGGTTGAAGGGCTATAAAATTTGCCCAGTGAAAGTAATCCTTTTGTAAGTCAGTCAATGGAATTTTCTACGCACTGCTACTTTGACTCACAATAGGGGGTCCAGAAAGAATTTCTCCAATGCTATAAGTATTAGAATTTCTTTAATAAAGTTTAATTAATTGTAGTCATCCTGACATCTTTTTCTGCTGGATCCTCTTTGACAACTGACCCTAATAGTTAAAGTCAGTAACAATATAGATGCTTCAAAGCAGAACTTCCCATGTATCATCCATCCTTCTATTTTCTATTCAGCATGTAAACTTTGCTTGGGAACTGTTTTATTTCTATGTCTAATCCCATTATGTTAATAAAAGTAACTAGAATTGCCAGAAGCTTCTGCTGAGAGTAACTTGAAGGACTCCCTCGACTCAGTGATTATACCAGAAAGCATCAATGATCAGTGGCTGCATAGAGAGGAATTAGCTTGGCCTTGGGCTACAAAGTGCTCAATCCTTGGATATTTCTTATCCTATACCTGACGCCTAATTTTTTAAATAAGACTATTCTGAACCAATGATGATTAATTAATATTTAAGAATAATTGTTTTAATATTTATCATATTAATTTAAACCTATATTTCTTACAGTTTAGACTTAGATCTTCATAAAATCATTTTTTCCTCATTTTCTACACAACATTATTCCAGCAAAATTCAGATGGCTTCTTGGCTTACAAACTGAGTGTATATGTGTGGGTGAGTAAATGGGTGGGTATATTAAAAAAATGTGTACAAGGTAATGTTGCCAAACAGAAGCTTAATTCAACTTCAGAACTGTGTTAATGAAAATCAGCTCAAAAGCAAAGTTTTGATAATCTAAATTCAAATTTCAAATTCAAAGTTGTGCTTTAAATTCAAAGACGTTCTCTGTCTTAATTTTCCAGGATGAACTTGGCTGCAGATCTGTGTGCATGAGCAATAATATTATGGTTTGTACAGTCTTAAGAGCAAAGAACCATTACTACTATGTAAGTTATCTTCTGTTCAGTGTCATATAATGATAAACATTAGATACATAAGTAATAATTGGTTTATCACCTTCATTTTGATACTTGAAAGAGACTGGAATAGTCTTAAGAAGATATGAAACCAAATAACCCAAAATGAAACAGAAACAAGGAAGGACTTATTGCCATCTCTTTCAGATAGAGTAGACAAGTAGTCCTTGACTTACAACAGTTCATTTAGTGACCAATCAAAGTTACAACCACACTGAAAAAAGTGAGTTATGACTGTTTTTCACACTAATTACCATTGCAGCAAAACTCACTTAACAAATGTTTCATTTAGCAACATAAATTTTGGGTTCAATTGTGGTCATAATTTGAGAACTATCTGTATTTTCTCTCCTCCTCCTTAATCAACAAAAGGCTGCCATAACAGCTTGCTATGATAATAACCTTGATAATCATAATCACTTGTGCAGGCTGCCATTTTTCCTAACAGCATGAATCAACATTATCCAGCTCAAAATCCTTCTGAAGTGCTAGATTTTTAACTCCTAATTAAGAATGTCACAAATGAAATAAGTTGCCATATTGGAAAAGGTTGCTATATGTTTACATTATGAAAGGACTGCAGTGGAGGAGAAAGGAAACATTGTGTAGCAGCTGATGGTTTATAGACCATCCCAGACTTAAACTGAATTATTGATAAATTACATTTTCACAGAAAAGGCCAAAAGGAAAAGGTGATCTAGTAATTTCAGTTTGTCTGTCCCATGGGAGCATGTTGTAGTCTGAAATATCAGAAAAGCATCTTATTGTCTATCCCAGAAGAGTGAACTCTAGCAGAAAGGCTCAGCATCCTACTAAATGAGGGTTCCCAGGATTCTTTGTGTTAAGCCTTAATGGTCAATCTAGTATAATGAAACCAATTTAAATGTATAACACAGATAGATTGAGTTTTTAGATGCAGGAGCCTGGCTGGAGTATACAGCTATTGAGAGCACTTTTGTAAATTCTGGGCTGACTATGTAGGCAATTCCTTGTTTCCTAGATCTTTAAAAATGAGGTACTTATATCAAATTCAATTTATTTTTTTTATTTACTCATCCATGTGTCTGTGTATACTACTCCTTTTGGTTATGTGTCTTTTAGCAACGGATACTTAAAAAAAATATTTTTATTTTTTTAATTGTAAGCTACTTTGATTCACTTCTTCTTTTGGGACAACAAAAGTGGGGTACAAACTTTTATAAACTAACTAATCAATCAGAGCTTACATGGGCTAAGAGCTGAGCAGTGCATTGTGTGGTCTTCCAGCTCTAAAAGAATGATTCTTGAGCTCAGTAGCTCCATGACGTAGACTAGGAATGATTTAAAACAGCTGCTAAATAGTACTACAGCAGCCTTCCCCTAACTCATGTCCTGTAATTGTGTTGGACTATAGTTCTCATCATGTGCTGCATAGAAAGGGTCTGGCTTGCAGGCTGACAGATCTGGAGAGCACCAGGTGAAAGTTGCTATTCACAGGCTTTTTCCTTTAAGATAAATTCTTGGTAAGATTCAGCAATAATCCAACCTAAAGGTTTGACATTCCTCAAAAGTTTTGGGGGTCCATAATTAGTTTCCATGGAATAGAGTTCAATTAAAGCAAGAATATGTGCAGCGGCCCTGAATACTCAATTTAATTTTCTGTCTTGGTCTCAAATAGCCTGAATCAGTCGGGCTTCCATATGTGGTGCAGAGCTTATCTGTTTGAATGGGCCTTCTGGGACAAATGAGGTGAAAGGGGCATAAGAAAACATAGGTTGGGGATTCCCCCCCCCCCCGGGTGTGCTTGATTATTTCCCTGCTTTTGTGTGTGCATGCACTCTGCTTCCCTGTTCAACAGCATCACATTACATTTCAGGGTTCTTTCTATTGCTATATTACACACACACACACTACAATTTCCAGGCATAAAATTTAGTGACAGGAGTAGAGGACAAAGGGTTATTATATTTTGATAGCAGCTATTATCTACTTTCTTTCCATTTATTTAAACTCTAAGGGATCTGTAGGTTATTATTCATAACTATCTCATTTTTCCTCAAGCATGACATAACATTTTAACCTCAGAACAGCCCCATAGGTAAACTATGCAGAAAATAGGTATTCACACACCCTGGCTTCAGTCACGTTTCAAAGTATAAGCCAGGCTATGTATAGCTAGAAACAACATTTATCATGTTAAATTACTACAGTATTCAGTCATTGTGCTTGATATGTAGCTGTTTTGGAAGATGGAATGAAACACAGGAATAATTTAATGTCTTAAAGTTTTGTCTGCTTAAGATCCATGGACGAGAGGATTCTATAGTTATGGTATTATTCAACAAAGAAAAAATATTGTTATAGTAACAAAATGAGATTGAATTTGCACTATATTTTTTCTAGAATTAGTAATATTTATAATGAAATAAATAAAACACTAACATAGGTCTATTAAGTTTCTCCCCACCCCAATTTAACCTATTCAGATTAACAATGTATAAAATAATTCGACAAATAAAAGGAGAAATCCACAACAGCATTCTGTAATAAGCTGTACTAATAGATTTGTTATCTGGGCAAGAACTTTCTACAATCCTTCTATGATACATTAAATGGTAACAAAGGGACAATTCAGGAATTCATTAGAAACAAAAGAAAAAAAAGTCTCTTTCAAAAGGGGACGCTTCCAATTAGGCATATAAGAACCTTCACAATATCATTTTTTTTGAGTCTGCAAATGACAGAGTGGCATTGTTATTCCATATTCCATTCCACTGCCCCAACAAATTGTATATATAATTGTATACATAACTATATTAAAGATGACACATAACACGCTGGAATTATTAGGAATTATAAAATAAGGGAACAAATATGACACTCCCACTATAATGTAGAACTATTACGACAAGTAGCTCATGCTGCTGTTAAAAAGATATGGCAATCATCAGTTTCTATAATGGAACATCACTAAAACCCCATGTACGTTTATTTATTTAAAAGGTATATATGGCCACCCATCTTAAGCAACTCTGCGCTGCTTACAACAATCATAAAGCCAATAAATAAAACAATCACAAAAATGAACACTGCACTGTAATTGCAACGCCCAGCTAGCCCTTCCTTCCATACTTATACAATCACAGCACCTTAGTAAAAAGTGAAGTCTGAACAGCCTCCTGAAAGGCTAGAAGGGAGGGGATCTCTGGTGGGAGGGTGTTCCACAGAGTAGGGCAAGCACAGTAGAGGTATGCTTTTGAAGTCCCACTAGACAACAAGATTTCAAGGAGGCGATCTGGAGCATGCCCATGCTAGATGATCTATTGGAGCAGGCAGATATTCTTAGGGAAAAAAGTTGTCCCACAAATAACAGTGTCCTGTGCCATGTAGGCTTTTCAAGGTGATAAACAGCATCTTGGATTGTACCTGGAAGAAACTGGAAGCCAGTGCAGCCCATGCTACAAATGTGTAACATGGGTGAACCTATGGGCATTCAGCACTGTGCACACCATTGCATTCTCAACAACATATAACTTCCAAGAGCAGCAATAAAATTCATTGAAATAATCCAGCTATGAGGTAACTATGGCATGAATGACCATGAGCAAGGCCTTTCCTGGTACAGAGAAGGGCACAACTGGAGTACAAGTTGCACTGTGTCAGTGATTCCCAACCTGTGATACAACTAGATTGTCCCTGGTGTCAGTAGCACTAATAAGATTAGTAGAAAGATTAGTAATTGATTCATAAAAGTGCTCAGATCTTTCAAGGTTACCGTGTTTTGTAAGATTTTGAAATCTTATGAAACCATCTCACCTATTTTAGGAAAAATAAATGAATAACTTTTTGTTTAATTTGAGTATTTATCCTCTGGTTCCCATGAATGCTGCATTGCTGAGCTGTGGCTTGCATGCTTCTTAAAAGCTTATGTTGACAATAGAATGATTCATATAAAGGCAATATGTTGGTAACTGCTGTTATAAGCATTTTAAACAAAGGAATTCTAACACCAGCAATCACTGGGAGGTGGAATTTTATAGAACACAAGAAGTTGCAATAGAAAAGATGATGCTGCCAATTCAGTATGGTTATAGTAAGTACATGGACAAGGCTGCCTTTTCCTTGTTAGGGATAGGGAGGGGACAATTTTTTTCTTTGTAGTAAAATTTATTTATTGTAGCTTTTACCCAGCAGTTAAATATGAAGAAAAAGGAAATCAATTATGTTTCAGGAACATTATGATTTGATTTTATGACTATTTGCTCAAAAGTACATCACCGAGTTTAATAGGACTTTTTGGATCAGGAAGGCTGAGATTTTCAGATTTCCCATTCAGAGCCTCAGAACACCTATTGATAAACTGCTTGAGACTGGGCATTTTTATTCTTCCAAGGATATTTCATTGCTTACTTGCCTTTTCTAAATATTGAAAGATTTCTGGGCAACTTTACAAAGCTATTTTTATTCTGGAAATTCAGGATATTAGAGGATTTTGTAATAGTGTCTTTCTGTGTAGCCGGGTATGAGGGGCAGATAATTCAAATGGCCGTGACTCTTATCCTTTTTTTAGCATGAATTCTAGTAATTACACTGTCTGCAGCTGAAGAGAGTCTTTGAATAAAAACACATTTTGGCCCAGAATCATAGTTTATTTTTATATTACTAGGCCATCTCTCTAACTTAATTATGCAGAAATCCTGACAATCATGTTTTGCTTTTGATTTCTTCAAGCAGACATACATTAAGATTTCTGTGTTTTTACAACAAATTTCTTGTTTGCTGTGGAACATAATTCCAATCCACTGCTTTTTCTTTTTCTTTATTTTCATCTTTAAGTTAACCTCATGTCATCCATTATTCATTCAATAGCATATATAAAGTCTTCTTTCCCTCTTTGCTCACAATCTGTGTCAAGTCCCAGGTGCCAATGTCACTGTCTAACTCTGTGAATATTTATCAACAAGAGCCAGTCTCTAAACGCTCAGAAAGACCTTTTATGTCCAGAAGCAGCCAATCAAATCCTTCATAAACAAAACCACAGAGAAATATGCACTGACACACATATTCCCAAATCAACCAGGCAAAATAAAACAAAATAAAAGCCAGATTACCCAATTAAAACAAAAACGTTGAACAAAAAAGATTACAAGGGGGAGAAAATCTGTTTTGTTCAAATGCTAGTGATTCTGAACAAAGCTTTTTATGTGCAATTGCTATGTCTCTTCATACAGTATATTTTTTTGGAAGGGAGTGGGCACATCAATTCATATCACATGCCAGTTTTAACAGATATATATTTGCCCATTGTTTTTTCAACTGCAAAGGATTGATTAATGAAGGAAAGAACAGAGTAGCAGCACATGTTTCTTGTAGGTTAAGAGTTATCCCTGGAAGAAAGGATTCCTTGTTTCCCATATCTTCCTAACTTCCAGATGTGTGGACTTCAACTCCCAGAATTGGCCATGGTTAAAAATTGGAAGTTGGAATCCCACTCATCTGGAGGCTGCCAAAATTGAGAAACTCCAGATAAGAGATGTGCCTTCCTTCTTTACAGTATACCATTTGTTTCCTGTTTTAGAAAACTGAAAGACCTTTTCCTGCAGCAATCTATTTGGTTTTAGTTTGAAATAACCGTTTCCTGTCAATGTGCTTTCTTCAACCCATATTTCAGTCAATTATTTCATTAGACCAGGTTTTCTCAACCTCAACAACATTAATATGTGTGGACTTCAACTCCCAGAATAAGCCAGTTAGCATGTTGGTTGGGGAATGCTGGAAGTTGAAATCCACATATCATAAAATTGTTGAGGTTGAGAAACACTGCATCAGTCAATTTCCTTGAAAACAACACCAATTATTTCCGATGGCTCATGTCTAGATTTTGGTTGTCATTCTGTAAGGCTGTTGTCCTTTGGTTCTCTGACATTTCTTCTCAGTAAAATTCTATGATTCCAGTTATAAGGTTGCAGTTCCCTAGTCTTGGTGAGACTTCACTTTTTGTTGTTGTTTAGAATTTTGAACATAAATAATCTGAGATATCTTGTGCAGAAGAACAAAGGATTTTTCTAAGTACTTTATATCCATGAAATGGGAGATGCAGAAAGTTAAAATGTAATCTCAATTAATCTACATAGCAAAACTCATAGCTGGATTCTACATTGCAATAAGGAAGGGTGCAAAAGTCTAGAGATGCCCGAGCAACAATAGCAATAGCAATAGCAACAGCACTTAGACTAATATAGCATCCCATAGTGCTTGACAGCAGTATCTGGGCGATTTACAATGTTGGCATATAGGGGACAACCTCAGAAGGATGGAATGCTGAATCAGCCTTGAGGCCATCAGGATCGAACTCCAGGCTGTGGGCAGAGTTAGCCTGCAATACTGTATTCTAACCATTGCATCACCAGGTCTACCTTGGGGCTGCCAAAGTTATTAGAGTCAAACTGTTTTGCATTTTTTTCCTTTTAAATTTTAAACATTATAGAGGACTAATTTTCACCATCTAAATATCTTAAACCCTCCTCCAAAATTAGTTCCACTTTTGGTTATGACCCTACCTACTTTTAGAGTATGTTTCCAGAGCTGACCAGCAGTTGAGAGCCCATGAACTGATATGGTTTATTACACCATGATTTGTTGAACAGCTGCAATTGGATACATGAATTCATTGTGTTAAACAATAGTCCAACAAACTGCCATTACACCATGATTTGTTAAATAATCACAATGGGCTATATGAATTCACTATGTTAAACAACAGCCCAATAAATTCTGTAATGGTATGGCACTGTATGCAAATCCAGTCAAACTACTGTTAAGAAAACATGACTACCGTGATATGTCATATATGCTCGTTAAAGAAATGTGAAAGAGAGTCATCTATAAGCCTTACTAGTAGAAGCATTCCTTCAAATGCTTCATGCAGTTGAAGTGGAGAAAATCTACCTTGAGAAGCATTATTGCTTATTCATTGGAGCAGTATGAGCCTTAGTTCAGGACTGAGGAACCTGTGTCCCTCCAGGTGGCGCTGGATTTTATTTTCTATGATCCATAGCTATTGGTTATACTGGCAGTGACTTATGGGAATCAGAGACTAGCAGGGTCTCAAAGACCTTCACTCCACCGCTAAACAAAGGTAACTTCTGTGCTTCTTTTCATTTGTAATCTATCTACATAACACTGATACTAGGTCAGCTCTTAAATCATTTATTTAAAAGATTTACCTCTACAGGTAGTACTCCATTTATGACCACAATTGAGCCCAAACTTTCTGTTGCTAAGGAGACAATTGTTAAGTGAGTTTTACCCCATTTTACAACCTTTCTTGCCACATTTGTTAAGTGAATCACTATGGTTATTAAGTTAGTTACATGGTTGTTCAGTGAATCTGGCTCGCCCATGGACTTTGCTTGTCAAAAAGTTGCAGTAAAAAGTGTGAAGTCACTGTTTGTTTTCAGTGCTGTTATAAGTTCAAACCATCCTTAAAAGAACTGTTGTAAGTGGAGGACTACCTCTATTGCATAGGCATGAAATGGTTGGCATCAAGAATGTCCCACGATCAGATTCTGGCAGTAGTTCATTTTCTTGATCAGGGAGTTGGCGACCAATGCTATCTCCTGTTTCTAAATGGGAGGAATTCTGTAGGTGACTACAGGTAATCTTTGACTTATTACCATAACTGAGCCTAACAAATATGTTGCTAAGTGAGACAGTTATAAATGAATATTACCTCATTTTCTGCCTTTCTTGCCACAGTTAAATGAATCACTGGAGTTGTTAATTTAGTCACACAGTTGTTAAGTGAATCTGACTTCCCCATTGACTTTGCTTGTCAGAATGTTGCAAAAGGAGGTCACATGACCCTGGAACACTGCAGCCATCATAAATATGAACCATTTTCCAGGTGTCTAAATTTTGATCCCATGACCATGTAGATGCTGCAAAGATCGTAAGTGGGAAGAATGGTGTTGTCACTTTTTTCAGTGATGTAACTTCGACCAGTCATTAAATGAAGTGTTGGGAGTTGAGGACTACTTATAGTGATAAGGAAACAGTTACATAAGTCGTTGCTTCACATTACAGAATGTGTCTGGAACCACTCAAACAAATGCCTGAGATGCCAAATGTATGTGCTATATAGTGCCTGGAGGGAGAAAGAATAACATTTATGCCATCATTCTAACACGCATCATCCCCAAAAAGAGACTATATCTGGCATCAAATTTAATCTAATAAACATGATAATAACAAAAAACAAAGAAACAAAAAACATTCTTAAGCATTGGCAGCGTGTATTCACAACCATAAACTTATTAGTGCTGTCAGGTTGCATAAGGAAAGTCTGACCAGAGAACAGCCTTGGAGAGAGTATAGGTCATGTAAAAAGATGGAATGGAAATCTAGCACAAGATTAACAGTATTGCTGTCAGATTATCTGCTGAATTCCCCCCACCCCCCGCAATGTTGTTATAAGAGCCCTGGTGGTGCAGTGGTTCGAATGCAATATTACAGGCTAACTCTGCCCACTGCCAGGAGTTCGATCCTGACTGTCTCAAATCGGACTCAGCCTTCCATCCTTCTGAAGTCAGTAAAATAAGGACCCTGGTTGTTTGGTGCTATATGCTGAGATTGTAAACAGACCAGAGAATGCTGTAAAGCACTCTGGGGCAGTATGTAAATATAAGTGTTATTGCTATTTAGGAAAACATTCACTATCTTGAAATGGGATTATCTTGAAAACCAGCTAAAGAAAAAGTTATAGGCTATTGATGTTTTCTTGCATTTAAATCTGTTGTGAAGAATCCAGAATCCAGAAACCATAAACTCCAAATTCAAAACAAATTGAGAACGCATCCATCAGATGAAGCCTGAATTACCCCATGTTTAATTGTAAGTCAGGCATGAAGTAGTCTCTTCTTTAAAAGGGAAAGAAAAAAAATCCCTAATTTTTCTCATTATAGAAAACCTCATTTCTAAATTGCTTATTGCTGATATCCTGTCCATGGATCTTAATAAATAAAGAAGGGGCTTTGTGGGCTTTTAAAGGAAAATGCATGTTCCATAATTTGGTTGAAATCATTCTTAAGAAGAGCAGCGACAATTCCTGGCATAAATAAAAGATCATGGACAAAGAAAGAAACAGATTGCTGGATTTACAGTACAAATTAGAGCATGGACAATTGGAGTTATGTGGACGTTTGGAAGCACATAGATACACATAAGAACAGAACATCGAAGGTTTTTCACAAATGTGGGCATTTTTCTGATTTGAGACTGATGGTCAGTTTTACCCTTGCTTATAACTAATCTAACTAATTAATGTATATTTTACCTGCATATTTGTAAATAAAGAACATATTTCAGAAACTTTCATTCTCTTGAAAGAAAAAGCAAGCAAATAAAATGCCATTTTGGTGTTATATTTAAAGTTTGTTCCATGCCAAGGGTTCGATGTTTATATAATTGCTCCTTTCTGCATTTCTGTTAAATAGCACTTACCAAATGCTATCAGTGTCTGAATATTTGCAGATATGCAAAGCACCCTGACATTCCCATTTTGTTTCTTCTACTGAAAGTGAAGTCACTTTAAATAGTGAACAAATAGAACATAATATAGTGTTTCTGAATAATATGAGAAAAGGGAAACATATTACAAAGTATTTATGTGGTAGTGACCATTTTATGTCAAGATTACAAATGTCAAAAGGCAAATGCTTAGACATAGAGATTAATTCATTTATTCACACCTGCCCATTTAAATGTTTAGCGACAAGGCTTTAGAAATAATAAGCTTTATAGCAATTTGCTGTGGCAGCAATTAAGAGTGTGTGTATGTATATGTGCATATGTGTGCATGTGTGTGTGCGTGTGTGTGTGTGTGTGTAAATAATCTGAAGCTGCACTTTCAAGTCTTAAATTGGAAGTGCTTGGCCTAATATGATAATGACAAATAAATTAGATTGCTAATTGATAAATCACTTGTTCTAGAAATATGAAGTTCAATGCAAACCACAATAAAAACATGAGATCACTGCAAAATGATTCAAAATTAACTGAGCAACACAGAAAAATAGATAAAATCATGTCACATAGCAAAAGCTACATAGTAATGGATAACAGGTAATAATCTTAAACAATCAAAGGGAATGAATGGCTCTCTATGAGTTGATGAATCACAGTTCCCAGCAATGATAGCCCTTTAAATAAGGTCTAACCACAGGTATAATCCAGGGGTGGTTCCCTATCTTTGCCCTTAGACCATTCTATGAATGATCTATTGTTTTTCTTCTATCCTAATTTGAGAGTGTAAGTACCTTTTTTTAAAAAAAGGAGACATCAACTTGTTCACCGTGCTGTCCCAAATTTAAGATGAGAAAGCAGTGATTGTTTTTAATGCTGGCAGGTAATAAATGGGATGAGAAACAAAGCTAGGGTTAAATCCAGTAAATACATTCTTTAAAATAATAAGGATGGTACTATAATTTATGCTTTTCTATAAGTTCAAGAAAGGAAGAGATCGAAAGACAAAGGCATCAGGGAGCAACAGGACAGGTCTGAAGACTGGTCAAATATAATTTTTCTGGTAAATAGGTGTTTGCTTAATGACATTTATGTAATAGGTGGGGTTATTTGTGGGATAACTCATAATAAATTCTGAAAAGTTCCAAATAAATCTTTCACCTCAAAAAGGTTGGATCTCATTGGTGTTTCAACCATATGCTGCTATCCTTTCTGGAGGTATTTATCTTTTCCTAATCTTAAAAAAGCTTTACAGAGAGTTTACATATCAATTATTTCAAAACTATGCATGTTACTGTTCCTCATGAGAAAAAGTCAGTGGTGGGATTCAATTTTTTTTACTTCTGGTTCTGTGGGCGTGGCTTGGTGGGCATAGCTAGGTGGTCATGTGACTGGGTGGGTGTGACCAGGTGGTCATATGCCTGGGTGGGAGTGGCCAGGTGATCATGTGACTGGTGGGTGTGGACAACTCTAGGGTGCTTCTTTGCCCTAATATTTTAAAGAAATATTTTAAAAGATGTGTGTAAGTGCTATCTACACCACTAACCTGCTTTCCAGGTCCATTCTCCACTGCACGTGCAAGAAGCCTGTGGGACTACAGTAAAAAACCCCCACCGTAGTTCAGACCTTCCAACTTCTCATGGAAAAAAAAAGATCTCGCAAGTAACTTACTGTAGTCCCACAGACTTCTTGCACAC
>JANHFL010004262.1:53762-64527 GCA_032468155.1 Oxyrhabdium leporinum
CCATTTCAGACAAATGGTTGTCCAATCTCTTCTTAAAAACCTCCAGTGATGGAGCACCCACAACTTCTGGTGGCAAGTTGTTCCACTGATTCATTGCTCTAATTGTCAGGAAAATCCTCCTTAGTTCCAGGTTGCTTCTCTCCTTGGTTAGTTTCCATCCATTGCTTCTTGATCTGTCTTCAGGTGCTTTGGAAAATAGGTTGACTCCCTCGTATTTCTGGCAGCCTTTTAGATATTGGAACACTGTTATCATGTCACCCCTAGTCCTTCTTTTCATTAAACTAGACATACCCAATTCCTGCAACTGTTCTTCATATGTTTTAGCCTCCAGTCTCCTTAATCATCTTAATTGCTCTTCCCCACACTGTTTCAATAGTCTCTATATCTTTTTTTCTAACATGGTGACCAAAACTGGATTCCTGTTTTTCGGGTGTGGTCTTACTAAGGCTTTAATAAAGTGGTATTAAGACCTTCACGTGATCTTGATTTTATGCCTCTATTTATGCAACCAAGGATTGTATTAGCTTTTTTGGCTGCTGCCACACACTATTAGCTCATATTTCAGTGATTGTCCACCAGGGCCCCAAGATCCCTCTCACGGTTATTGTTTTTGAGTCAGGTGTCGCCTAATCTGTACCTCTAATTTTAGGTTTTTTTCCTGCCTAAGTGTTAAAACCTTGCTTTTCTCCACATTAAATTTTATTGCATTAAATAATTAAATACATTCCACTTTCTGGCATAATCCATAGGAATAAAGGCCTTGCTATAGTTAATCAGTTGGAACAAACCTCCAGAGAATCCCTTGTTTTCTCCATTATGGGTGGTGTTCCACGTAATGACCGGTTGCTATTGACTGCTTGAAGTTACAACTGATCTGAAAAAGGAGTCTTGCAATCCAGATTTGAAGATGCGATGAAACTTTGGGTGCTCAGAAACACAACCTCATTTACAGCTCTTTGAAGTATCCCGCGATCACATGACCCCATATATATAACGTTTTCGCTTAACGACCCCTACAAAAAAAAGATTGTAAAATCGGATCAATCAGGTACCCTGAAACGATTCCTAGAGAGGAAAATGTGATTAGAAAAATACTAGAATGCGCAGAAATGAATAGATTAACATTGGCAATTAAAGAGAAGGAACAAACGGAATATTATATGATATGGGAATTATTTTATCAATGGTTAGAAAATAAATATGAGGATCAGAGATAAATGAAAATAGTGAAGTTATAGAAGGAAGATGACTTTGACGGAGATGCAAAATAAGGGAGTTGAGAAGGTACATCGGAGGTCATCTAGTTCAACCCCCCGCTCAAGCAGGAGACCCTGTATCATTCCAGACAAGTGGCTGCCCAGTCTCTCCTTAAAAACCTCCAATGATGGTATTTAATCTTGCGCCTTCTCTTGGCTTTTTTTCCATTGCCTTCAATGTTTCCAGACATCAGGATCTTTGCCAACGATTTGTCTTTGCATGTTGTGTCCAAAATATTCCCAAAGGTACATTCAGCTCCCACTTTTCCAAGTTTTCTCCTAAGACCTGGCTCAGTTCCCAGGCCTGGGATCAGGATGTCTCTGGGGCTCTTGCAATGGACTGTAGTAAGGAGGGGGATCCCCAGGAGGGAGGGGGTTACACTCCAGAGGAGTAAGAGGCAATATGTGTGAGAGAAAGAGGATGAAGACAGCCTCTCCCTAATACAGGCAGCTCTCAACTTACAACAGTTCATTTAGTGACCTTTCAAAGTTACAACGGCATTAAAAAAAGTGACTTGTGACCGTTTTCACACTTATGGCCATTGCGGTATCCCCATGGTCACATGATCAAAATTCAGACGCTTGGCAGCTGATTCATATTTAGAATGATTGCAATGATGACCTCCTGACATGCAAAGTCAAGGGGAAAGCCAGATTCATTTAACAACCGCGTTTGTAACTCAACAACTGTAGTGATTCACTTAACAACTGTGGCAAGAAAGGTCACTTAACAAATGTCTCATTTAGCAACATAAAGTTTGGGCTCAATTGTGGTCGTTAAGTTGAGGAGCATCTGTGGTTCACAGAGTATATTGTAGATGCAGATAGTGGAGTCCTCAGTCTGGCAAGAATTTTTTTGTCTGTAGGTAGGAAACAATAAAGAACTCAGCTTGGAAGAACTGCCTGCCATGTGTCATTCTTGGTTTTAGGCCTGATAGCAACCTTGTCGTTAAGTAAGTTGCCTCTTATTTCTCAAGAATGCACCGTCTCCTTCCTGGGTGTCCTTCCCAATTCTGAATCCAGCATTTTTAATCTAATAGTTTTTGTTGTATGTATTGTTGAAGTCTGGAGTGTATAATTTTGAGTGTTAAGATGAATAAAATGAGTGCAACTGTTATTCCTGGCTTTAATCCAGTATTTATTTAAAAGAGTTATATGGCTGCCCATCTTACACAATTCTCAGCGGCTTACCACAACCATAATAAACTACCGACAAATAAAACAATAATTAAAAAAACAATAAAACAAAAACCTTATACCGTAATCGTGATGTAAGTATCAGCACTCCTAATCGTCCGCTGTGCTTACTCAGTAGTTGGATAAATATGAAATATACAGAAAAAAGGAGGTTGGCAAGTCTACCAAAGAAATAATACAGGTCGTTCTCGACTTACGACCCCCACTGAGCCCAAAATTTCCACTGCTAAGAGAGACAGTCGTTAAGTGAGTTTTGCCTCATTTTATGATCTCTCTTGACACAATTGTTAAATGAATCGCTGCAGTTGTTAAGTTAGTCACATGGTTGTTAAGCAAACCTAGCTTCCTAAATGACTCGACCTGTCGGGAGGTCGCAAAAGGGGATCACGTGACCCCGGGAGACACCGCAACCGTCATAAATACGAGTCAATCGCCAAGCGCCCGAATTTTGGTTATGGGACGCCGCAATGTTCGCAAGTGTGAAAAACGGTCATAAGACGCTTTTTTTCAGTGCGGCTGTTGCAACTTCAAACGGCCGCTAAACGAACGGATGTAAGTCAAGGACTCCCCTTAGAGGGAAAGAAGAAGCAGCCGATCACAATCTCTTACCTCTAGCACCACCACAGAGATTATAGCACCTTCAGGACTCAGCCATGGAAAAAGACGCTGCAGCTGACCACACTGGCCAATCAGGTAACAGTTCACCACAATGGCCAGGACGCCCATGGCCTCCATCACTTTCTGCAGAGGGGGGAGGAAAAAGGCCTTTTTAAAAAAAATAATAAAAATGAAGCACTTTCGGGGACTGACTTAAGAAGAATCTTTTTTTTTTTTTTTGCAATTTGGAAAGAAAAACTGTAGAGCGTAACAAAAGCAAAGCTGAGGGAAACCCACAGAATGACAGGCGAAAGGACACGTCTTTCATATAATATGCGCAGATAACGGGACTCACTGCCACATGATACGGCAGTGGCTACAATCCAGTGATTTTCACCAAAAGGGAGAAAAAAAACCCCAATCACTTGTGGAAGAGGAGCAGTGAGCTGTCCATCAATGGCTTTTAGGTTACTAAACAGAGCTTTCATAATCGGGTGCAATCTACCTCAAAGTGCAGGTAGACTTTAATTTACACCACAATTGAGGCTACAGGTTTTATTGCTAGGTAATGTCATTAAGCGAGTCATCAGTACACGAAGGCCATGACTTTTTGCCAGTGTTGTTAAGCAAACTGTGCAGTCGTTAAGTGAACCCAGTTTTCCCCCATTGACTTGCTTATTGGAAACCAGTTGGAAAGTTTATAGATGGTGATCATGAGACCCCGGGACACTGCAGCTCCGAACGCCGCTAGCCACCTGGTGTAAAGCTAGTCTGCCCCCTGTGACGCACCGTGGATAGCATGCATGTGCGAACTAATAAGGTTGCCGGAACTATTCTGTGGTAAAAAACATTGTAGACTTTCCTGGCGATGTACGCCACACACTTAACCCCTCCCCCCTGCAGTTGCCATATATCCGAATCATGTTTTACCATGGGGGCACTGCAATGGTGCAGCGTGACCACCAGTTTAACTTCAAATTGTTGCTAAGTGAATGGTCACAAATTGAGGACTACCTGTATCAGTTGGTCCATGGCCAAGAAGGGACGGGCTGTTGCCTTCATGAAAGCCGGAACAGAGCAGAGCAGAACAATAGAATTGGAAGGGACCTTGGAGGTCTTCTAGTCCAACCCTCTGCTGAAGCAGGAAACCTTATACCATGAGCCACGGTGGCACAGTGGTTAGAGTGCAGTACTGCAGGCTACTTCTGCTGACTGCCAGCTGACTGCAATTTGGCAGTTCGAATCTCACCAGACTCAAGGTTGACTGAGCCTTCCATCCTTCTGAGGTCAGCAAAATGGTTGGGGGCAATATGCTGACTGTGTAAACCACTTAGAGAGGACTGTAAAACACTGTGAAGTGGTATATAAGTCTAAGTGCTATTGCTATTATTAGTACATGATTCTTTTTTCAGATATTGCAGTAAATCATAATTGTGTTACCTCATTATTTATATTTAAATTTGTGCAAACTTCTTTTCCAAGCTGAAAATACAAGATGTATATTGTCATTACTGGACTGGTTGTAAAATTACCTTTTCAGTGCCATTATAACTTTGAACAGTCACTAAAACAGAGCAGTCATAAAGTGAGGTTTACCTATAGAGGAAACTCAGGTCTAATAACCTAGATCTTGTAGATTCAACAGTACATACCAAGAAAAAAATGTGTATGTATGATGAAGCAGTTTAGAGAAATAAAACAAAGGGAATCAATGATCAAATCCAGAGGCAATTAGGAAGAATTTTGCCCAAGAATGTAGAGTTCTAGCAGATGAAGAGGGAGTTCCCACATTACAAGGGAACAGAGAGAAAAATTAGCTTGTAAGATATCAGAATAGCTGATCTGTGTGTGATCTCTGTGCAAAAAAGAGGGCCTACTGCTAAAACAACAGAATTTCAAACTTAAAGTATTCCCTAAGTACTATTTTTCTATGTTAAGTGCCAAGTAAAGCTTAACTGTACTAAGAGCTTTGAGCAAGGAAAATCCATCTGAAATTAAATAATCAAAAAAAGATGGGTAAGTGGTGATTTTAGGAAGTAAATAGTGATTGAAAAAAGAAGAGTGAACAGCAGGTCTCTGCGTGAAGTAAATTAATTCATGCTGGAGTTTTATACTCCTGGAGAAATTAAATTGGCCACTTCTTAATCAGCAGCACTGTTCCAGGTCCGTCAGTTCTTTAGCTTTGATGACCCCATTCTTATTTAAAAGTTTCTTTTTATGTAAAAGCGGCACAATTATTTCTTAATGCTATTCAAATCATGACATTGTTTGGTAGAATTTGATTTTTCAACACTCTGAGACTCCACGTGGGAGATTTTCTTAAATGTTTCTTTTTTTTTTCCTTTCGGCCATTTTCTGTATTTTAGATCCATGTATTTCTTGTAAACGAAATAAGAGCCAAGCCAACAGGCTAGATCTTGACATAAATTCAAAAGCCATGCTGTCTAATCTTAATATTTAGATTTGTAACAGTTTCTGATGAACACATAAAAAATGGAGCTCCAGTCATATGGCTCTGGTCAACATCTTGACCTTTTTTCCCCTACCATCCTGGAGATATTTTTCAACAATTTATTTAGTCAATATTTTAGGATGTGTAATAAGGTTTTAGTGTTATTAAATATTAAATAATCACATATAAGTTAATTATATAACTTAGCCAGGACTAAAAAATTTTTTAAAAAACAATTAAAAAGACTTTTATTGGACTTACAAAACGTTTTGGACTGATAGCTTGCAGAGTTGACAAAATTCAGAGGGGACATTTGTGTGGGAAACACTTTATGTAAATGCTAAGCCACCTTTTTTTTTTTTTGCCAAATAAGACAGCAGCTTTCTCTATAATCAAGTTGGAATCTAGAAAATGTATTATTCTGATAAGGGTTTTTAAGATGAGTTGCTTGGACTGGAATGAAAACTTGGAGTAAAAAGGAATCTGAAACTGGGGAAGAAATTAATTCTTGACTTTAGAGTTAATTAAATCAAAGCCTTTGTATTATCCAGAAGTATATTTCTAGAACAGAGATGGCAAAGTAATTCCAGTCGGAATCATCATGCCCACAAATACCACTCTTGATACTTGGTGTCACATTTGGTTTCTACAAAGTATTTTAAAATTAACAACAATTTAATTATGCTGGCATGGTGCAAAGTAAAATGTCAGCCCATAGCAATATGAAATTTCTTCTCAAGAATTCTAAAACTGCTAAGCTCAGGGGCATTTAAAAAAAACACCAAAATTAATGAATGGCTATAGCCCAATATTTTATTTAGAATCCTCCCCCCCCCCCCAAAAAAATATTATCTACCCATTGCATATTGCTAGATTCCTGAATTTGGGGCATAGATCAAGTAGGCACAATCTGCATTAAATGTGCGCAGACTAATTTAAAATGTGTATAAACATCTATAAACAATTATCCCAGCTGATTTACGTTTCACAGATAGTAAATTATGACTAACCCTTTCTCATGAAAATCTCATAATAGGGTTATGAGGAAATGGGGAAAAAAATAACCTCTCACTGCAAAGAGTGAAAGTAATGTTAGGTTTTGCTTCTGTCATTAATCCTTTCACACAAATGCCTGCAAAAAAAAATAAATTAAAAAAAATGGATCAAGGAATAGCTAAATTGCCCTTGAGCAAGGCTAAATCTATGCATTAATTTAACTTAATTTAAACTTAAGTTTCAATGGCAATGGTTCCCACCTCCAGCCTTCTGGCATTCATTGGCACATCAGACAAAAAACAGTTGAAAAGAAAGCCCAGGGTTAACTTCCTGCTGAGATTCAAGGAATAACCAACAATCTTATGAGCGATAGAGATTACAGAACAGAATCCAAAGTTCAGTAATAAATACTGTATATTGCATTTATATTGCTATTCCAGATCAGTTGATAGTTTGAAAAATCCCAGTTACTGTTAGCAGCCTGAAATTCAAGCAAGATAGGCAATTCAGAAGTATCTCCAAACCGATAAAGTCAATATTCTGAAATTCCCAAGGAATATTGAAATCAATGATGAGTTTCTTATTTTCCACAAGTAATATCATTTTTTATTGTTTTAATCAGGTTTATGATACACTGGTACTAAGACCTGGAAGTTTGGTGGGATCAAAAAAACACATAGAGCTAAAAAAAGTCCATGGTGCAATAATGCCATTTCATTCTGTGGTCTCAATTCATTCATTCAGCATTATTGTTCCTCATCTAACTAAATCCAGATTTATGGCTACATTGCCAAAAGTGAAAAATATTATTACAAGCTATGTGGAGCCTTGGGGATAAATCATAATCTTTTGGAAACATTGCTACTCTTGGAACTCAGAAGGCCAAAACAAAGGCAAAGATGAGCATGTAGAATTTCAGTTTGGGGTTATATAATATAATAAGTTTTCTATTAATAAACCCAGCTACACTTGGCTAACTTTCTAAAATTACTACATCTTTAGATATTATTTATATGCCTTAAAATCTGCTGATAAAAAGGCAAATGTACTGAAATGTTACACACTATATTTGTGAATCCACATGTCATTAAACAACATAAAATACTTTTCCTGGAAAGTATCTGGGAATTTCAGTTATTGGGATTAACGAATCAAGACACAATATGTATTACTATTTTTCCAGATGATCATTTGTACTTTTGTTGTTCTGATATGCACTCAGATATAGGAAGTGCTTGGTCAAGAACAGTTGCATGTCATAATAATTACTTGCCTAGGAGGTGAAAGGAAGCACCAGATGGCGGAAAACTGACATGATTAATTCCACTAATATGGCTCTATAATTCACACATATTTCAAAAGCATAGGATATCTCCTTGGGAATATTTTTATTCATTTTATTTATTAAATGGGCTGATTGCATAGCAATAAGTAATGATTATTTTTCAAGCAGTTTCAGGGTGACCATTCTGCTTATAAATCTCTTTGAACCATTCACCCACTATTTTATGTCCCGGTTCATCCTGTAGTCTCTTCTTATAGATTCCATTTCACATCTAACACGGAATGGCAATCATGCTATTTCTTATTGTTTGTTTGTTTGTTTCCAATTCTAGGTTTCTTCTCTTAGTACATTTATTGATCCTTCAGCATAAAATTTGACTTTGTAACCTCTTGGCGGTAGGAGTACACAAACCTGATGGCCTTTATTGAATAATCTAATGTCTGCTTTGCCATAAATTTGGTATAGATTGCCAGAGAGTTATTGAGAAGTATACAACATATGACCAAACATTTTCTTAGCATTATGGATCTCCATAAGTTTTTGTAGTTTTCAAGTATGATCAATGGCTTTACTGCCCATATTTATAATGCCATAATGCATTCAGATCAAATTGATTTCTACACTTTGCAATATTCATATTTTTATCAGTAGTATTTGCCTTGTAGACTAAAACAGTTTGACTAACTGACCTCAGATCTTAGCTTAGCTGCTTTATCTTGTAAGAGCGATGTCTGAGAAGCAAGATTACCACTTTCTCTTCTTCCATCTGGAATTAATATGTTTTAAGCAAATAAATCAGGCATAGAATATGATAGTCCAGGCAAACAAGTTGAACATATTGTTATTTTGATCACTGATATTTTATATAGCTGTCCTTTTTGAATAAAATGTAGCCCAGGAATACTGCAATCCTATTATTTATATCTTAGTCTTTAGATCCTGTCTTTTCTAGCAATACAATAGCACTAGCACTTAGACTTATTCGCTGCTTTACAGTGCTTTACAGCCCTCTCTAAGCGGTTTACAGAGTCAGCATATTTCCCCCAACAATCTGGGTCCTCATTTTACCCACCTCGGAAGGATGAAGACTGAGTCAACCTTGAGCCTAGTGAGATTCGAACTGCCAAATTGCAGGCAGCCAGCAGTCAGCAGAAATAGCCTGCAGTACTGCACTCTGACCAGTGCACCACTGTGGCTCATTTAGAGCAGAATTATGAGCCTTACATCTTTTCCTCAAGGAAATATTATTTTTGACCTTATAGTATTCAAATGTTGAACGGAACCTGCCATCCTGCCAGCAGTAATAATGTTACTGTCCTCCATACCATTTCTATATCTCAAGATAACAGTAGGAGTGGCCTGAAAACATGATTTGCAAAGCAGAATGACCGAATAATAGAGCTGCAAGAGACCTTGGAGGGCTTCTAGTCCAACTCCCTGCTCAAGCAGGAAACCCGATAACATTTCAGACAAATTGTTTTCCAATCTCTTCTTAAAAACCTCCAGTGTTGGGGTACCCACAACTTCTGGAGGCAAGTCATTCCATGGATTAATTGTTCTCAATGTCAGGAAATTTCTCCTTAGTTGTAGGTTCATTCTGTCCTTGATTAGTTTTTATCTACTGCATCTTGTTCTGTGTTTGGGTGCTTTGGAGAATAGACAGACATTGCCCCCCCTTCTTTGTGGCAGCCCCTTAGATATTGGAACACTGCTATGTCACTTCATCATTAAAGTAGACATACCCAATTCATGCAACCAAGCTGACAAAGAAGCTGTCAGGAAAAATGGAAAACCTCAATGAGGGAATAGGAAAGATTTCCAACAGCACCTTGTTTATTTATGGTCTTGACTTTACTGCAAAAACATATTGTTCCATCTTGGTGTGAAAGTGCTTTCCATGGAATCTAGGAAATGGGCACAAAAAGTGTTAATGTCTGGAAAGCTGCCATTATGTTTGATTTAGCTAATGATGCTCTCTGATGCTTCCTAGTATTACGTATGCTGTTAATTTAATCGTGACATTAGCCATTTTGGACAGAGTTTGTAAACTACAAGGAGAAAATTGTTAATTGTGTTTAGATCTAGTCAGAAGAAGAGGGAAGTTACCAATTTCCCTTTAAATTTACCAATGTTAGAAAAGGGGAAGAAAGAAGAAATTGCATTGGTTATTGCAGAAATATTCTTGGTTATAAACTTGTGGTATTCCATAAAGGTGACTCTGATAGGTAAAAATAAAACCATTACCTATGAAATAAGGAAGGGAAGGAAAAATTAGGCAATAAATACATTATTAATATGCTAACTTGTTTACTCAAACCTGGTTCATGGAGCATTATTCTGGTAACATTTGTAATTTAGAACTATTTTAAGACCCCATAAACTTAAAATATGCCAGAAAATACGAGGGGCGGCTTCCTATATTAGGTTTATACTTTTTTCTGCATGTTTCAATATAACCTATAAAAATTTCTCTGAATTACTATCCAGAACCAAAGGCTGGCTCATAATTTGACTTCAATAGTTTTCAAAAGCACTGTTCCACATTTGTATCATTTTTTTGCTGCACCTGTACCTGTCAAGTTTTCATTTCCACGATTGTCAAAAGAGATCTTGTATTGTCTGGAAGCAAACATTCCTCTGAAATATCTCTGCAATATTTTACATGCAATATTCTTCCCTTAAGCTCATGTTGAAGTCAATGCATATACAATCAGAGGCTCTGGTACACCGTAGGCCAGACAAACCTCTGACAGCCTGACACTTAAGGTTTACGGAATTTTTCACATAATGTAGGAAGTATCTTTGAAGTTGCTGTACTGATTTTTTTTTTTTAAAGAAAGACCCAAAAAGAGACTTAGGTCCAGTGGTGGGGTTCAGCCGGTTCGAGCTGGTTCGAATGAACCAGTAGGAAAGATTCTGGCTGGCCCCACCCGCCCCATCCCGGAGTTACGCCGGTGCCCCAATTTTGTTCCCAGGAGGCTG
>JANHFL010004262.1:70593-80763 GCA_032468155.1 Oxyrhabdium leporinum
ACCTCAGAATATTGCCCCCACAATCCGGGTCCTCATTTTACCTACCTCGGAAGGATGGAAGGCTGAGTCAACCTGAGTTATCCTAGGGTAATTATTATTTTTATTAGCAGAATTCCATATTTTGAAGTTAGTGAATAATATATGGACAGGTAGTGCTCTTAGGTTTCTCCTATAATTAAAGCAGAAAATTAGCAGAATAGCTAAATGAATTTTCAGTTCAGAACTTATTCTTACATAATTGAGGATCCTCACTTTAAGTTTCCTGTTACTATACGACATTTACCATATGAACTGTTAGTTTTTATCTTGATCTTGTAGTATTATAATGATTTTATTAAAAAGCAGAAGAATGATTAAATTTACTCTTTAAATGCTATGTTTGTTTCACTAGGCATTATGAAAAGGAGAGACAAATTCATTTTAAATTTAAGAATTCAATTCAAAGATACTTAAGTTTTTATAGGTACAGCTTTATTAGTTTCCAGACTTGTACAGAGAATTTCAAGTATAGATAAATACATGTAAGAACTGTAGGTGAGGTGGAAAAAGGCATAACATAACTGAACAATAGTCATAAATGACATGTATAGTTAATTTCCTAAACTAATTGTTTTGCATATAGCTTACACCAATCTGCACTTAAAACAACCAGAGCTTACTAGAGACTATTAGCCTCTAAATGGATTGATACTAGAAAGAGGTTAATGATGCCACTGTTTTGCATAATACGACACATCTTTTAAATGTTGCTATTTAGCCACTCCAGCTGTTGCAAAATCTGACACTTTTTAGAAACACTTTTATTGCCATACTGCAGATTACTGTTAAAGTCTGCTTTTGGTTATATCCTTTCAAAAATTGTATACTTTCTGTTCCTCTTTTTAAAAGCCCTAGAAATTATAGAAAAAGAAAATTACAGGATTTGATCAAAGCATGCAAAATGGGATTTTTTCCCTTCAATTCCATTTCTTTAGGGACTCCCCTGTTGTGTCTATAAATCTCCAAATTCGGTGCTTACTTAAAATGGGAAGAACCACTGTGTTGAGGTGAATTCAATAAAATTCCTTGTTCAGTCATAGCAAAGCAGAGTGTTGAAGAATGTTTCGTACAAAGGGTTAATAAAGCAATTGTCATATTAAATATTTAGACTGCTTGCACACTGCTGTTGTGATCACGGCTTCTGTCAGTGTCATTGTCTCCGTGTGCCTGGTGGTTATAACTTTGCCATATTGACACATGCCGTAATGAGACATCTAAGAATACAGGAATGTGCTGCAGCTCAGCATGTCCCATTTGCACCAATGACACATCCTCATAAACCACACAGCCAATTCATAGTGGTCCTCTGGGGATTTGCTAGGCTGAATTTGCTTTGGCAATACTGAATGGCAGGAATATTTTTTCTCCTTTCCCATAAATACCCCTGATCATCCTTTCCCTTTACCTATTTAAATGAGGATACGGCCATCCCATTGTGGTAAATCCCCTTTAATGGGCTTCAGAAATAAGAATCTCTTCACCAATTCAGATGAAACAACTGAGGAAGACTCTTCTTTGATGATCTGCTGAGATGAATAGAAAAGGAGCCAGCCTTCTAAGTAACTGCTGACAATGGTGGTGGTCGTGGTGTGGGGATAGTGGGAACATATTTTCCCCACAGTTCATTCAAAATTTACTAGAATTCAGTTGCGTTGTAGAAAGGTGAATGCTGATGTAAGTGCATTGGAAAGGATTCACATCAATGCACACAGCTACGCTTGGGTTAACTGCATCAATAATCCACTTTATTTGTTTTAAAGCTCTTTTCAGATGGCAGGTAGTTGACTGAAATAAATGAATTGATTGAAGTCTCCCTATCCATTATTAAGTCTCAATGGGCAGAAGACCATGTTCTAATTTATCAGCTATCCCAAAGATGAATTTTACTGGGGTTCTGTCCAAGAATCAGAAGAATGTAACCCATGTTAGATAGACTTCAGATAGACTATGAAAGGTTTCAGTTTAATTGACTGCATACCTCAGTCATCACATGAAGTCTCAGCTGAATGCCATAGTTTGATTAAAATCTTCAAGTGACCCTTTGCCCTACCATGTCTGGGATTCTTTAACTGAAAAAATGCAATATGAACATTTTCCTAGTCATTGCACTAACCTTTTAAAATTCTCCCCTAAATGAAAATCAAGTTTGCTAAGCAAATATTTGATAAATTTAGGAAACTGGTGAAATTATTTCCTTTTTAAATTAAATTTGGGTCTTCTGCCAGTTCTGTTACATCAAATGCTCTGATGTTGTTATAGTACTTTTATTGGATTCTATTTTATTTATATTGATATGTCTTGGGCAATATCATCAGGAAGGCATGAGATAAATTTTAAAATTATATATTGATAAATATACATTAGCAGCATATGTGAGATCTAACAAATCACAGTGTTTTCAGGGAAAGAGGGTCTCAGCTTATTAGGAACATATTTTCAATAAGAATTTATTTTTGCCATCTATGCCACTTCTTTCACATTACAGACCAAAGTGGATAAGGGAAATGAGAAAAAAAAACAAAAAACAAACCAAAACCAACAGTTATTCATAGGGTTATTTCCCCCGCTTTAGTACAAGAGTGTCACTCTCTTTTTTTAAACATTCTTGCTTAAACATTGTTAAACATTTTTTTAAACATTTTTAAGCATTCCTTCTGTAAATTGAGAAAAATGTCTCTAAAATTACCAGGCATTGCTGATTCATTTCCTACAGCATACAAAACTCCCTGTGTTTCATCATTGACAATTTTATCCTTTCACTGCTTGAAGATGAACATTGCTTTCCAAACTTTTCCCAGAATCTATTCCTAAAATGTTTTTGCTTATAATACACAATAACATTTGCTACCTTACTGTGATCACTTGGATAGTATAGAAAAGATTTATAAGATACGGAGGATAATTCTCAATAACAAATTTTATCACTATATATTGCACCTAGAAATAGCTTAGAGCAGTGTTAATTAAATTATGTTGGGAAAACATTGTTGGGCTACATGAACATTGAATCTATTATGGTGTTTTTCAAGCTCAGGAACTTTAAGATGTGTGGACTTTAACTCCCAGAGTTCCCCAGCCAGCAAGCTGATTGGGGAATTCAGGGAATTGAAGTCCATGGATCTTAAAGTGTTGAGCTTGAGAAACATTGGTTTATTGTGAGTTATAATGTTTAAGATACAATATTTATTATGTCTAATCAGTTTATCTAATTATAGAGGACTTTTGCTGCTTGAAATTTCATGTTCATATCCTTTGAAAGTCAGGGTTGATAAAGAAATTAATTTGCAGCTGGATGTAAGGCAAGAAGGTGTCAAAATTCACATGATTTGTCTGAAGTGCCCACCCTTGCAGGATTCTTTTTTCACTTCCCCAAACCTGATGCTCCTCCTACTCTTTCATAGAGTACTGATTTACTAAAAGTGATGAATTGTTGAAGAATATCTTGCCGAGATGCCCACAAATTCTAGAACCAAGTCTCATGAGATGTCTAATATTTTGTTCCAAACAGTAGGTGTGCACTTCTATTTGCTAGCAATTATGTATTCAAGTAAGCATCCTAGACTGGAATCCTACAAGCATTCCCTCTATTAGTCTTCACACATGTAGATTGCAAATGCACAAGAACAATCCAGAAATATAAAGAAACAAGGAAGGACTAGCATAAAAGTAAAGTGACGAACACCATCAGCATAGGCACTGTCTAAATTAACAATCATTTTTAAACTCCAGGAGATTATCTCTAACAGCATGAATAGCTTTACATGCCTCCTTGCATAATCATGAATTCTCCTACCTGTTATCAGACAACAGACCTTTTAGCAATGAATGAGAGGGGAATATATATATCTATCTATCTCATATACATCCCTCTCAATCATATATTCATATATATAAAAAATAAAAACTAAGCGGGAAATTGGTTGTGTTTATAATGGAAAGCCACATCCTTCTGAAGAAACATATCCCCACCGGATTATTCCTTCTCAAAGGTAAAAAGACAGCTTGCAAGTCATGTCCAAATTGAAGAGCTTTCCTTGGTGTATATAGTAATTCCCTTATCTGAAAAGACTAATGATTCCCAATAAACAAATTAGTCTCAATAATTTCCTTGTGTTATTATGAGCAAAGCATCTTTGTGTCTGGTAATGCTACCTTTGGAGCATGGGAAAACTTAAACTAAACACATTGTTCTTGTGTGGGGATTTTTAAAGGCACATTTTCTTCTAAGAATGTGAGAAATAATGTTAGCACCACTTGGATTATTTGTCCATCTATCTCAGGTTTAAAACAGAATGACAGAATAACTCAATAACAGAATAATAGAATGACAGAATAACAGAATAACAGAACAATAAAATGACAGGATAAGAGATCCCATTGTCTCTGACCGTGTGCGCCTGGCAGAAGACCAGATACTGATGGCTTGCTTCTTCCATTCGCCCACACCTTGCCAAATTTGCCTGAGAAAATAGCGGGTTCCATGGAACAGGCATGGGTTGTGTGGAAAAATTGTAGGGGAGAAAAAGAGGGGGAAGAACTTCTGTCGTGAAAGTGGAAGTCTTTTTGCATAATCCTGGATGTAGAAAAATCCACCATCATTCCCAATTCACTGGCTTTTTCAGATTTGTTCGGCTAGAAAAGCGGACACTGAACTTGCCCATGTATCATATCACGTATACTCCTTCTTTAAGCTCTTGCTTCTCCCAAAGGAGTCCTCCCGCAATTCTGAGAACACTGTTAAAAAAAATCAATCATCATAAATCTGAGGTTTTACTGAATGGTTAATTTGTAAGCCTTTGTGCAAGGCTATGCACATAATATAGTCTCCACTGAGACTTTTGCATCCTATTTTCCTGCCCCTGTAAGAGAAAAAAAAAAATCAAGCACTTTCCCCCATCTCTATTAAATCTTGACATTATAGCTGTAGGTTACTCTTTTTAAAAATTCTTCATTGCCTTTGCAATCAATGAGAATGTTTTACACTTAATTGCTATTTAATACCACTTGCTGCTGCCATTTGAAATATGATGTTTTCAGTGAGCCAAACAGTCCAAAGCTGGAAGAGAGTCAGCCATTTATTTCCAGGGAAGTGTAGCAACATATCAGCTAACACCTCAAATCTTGTTGCTTCTGAAAACATTAAAAATTGTGTCAAGATCTATGTTGCTCCAGCATTTGGCATCTGTCATATTTTGTCAAATAGTTTCTTCCTATTTTAAATAGACCGTGCTGTATAGGAATGGCTTATGTGGTTTATCTTGAAGTACACGCAAGAAAGAAGAACCTTTTTCATATTGGAATTCATGTTTCTTCTGCTAATTTTGTGCAGAATTCATTGTTTCCAACATAGGGGAAAAAGAGGCCTTACAGACAGTAACCACTTGGAATCAACATCCATTCTCCATAGTTGCTTGGACATGATCTACACACATTTCTGCACAATTTGCAGCTCATATTTTGTGTTCCTGTTCTTTTCTTTGCAGCTACTGCTGATTTGGGGTACATTAATTCTAACCTTAACTGAAGTTAAAAGATGATGGATGGGTTGTTTATATTGGACACACACACTTTGCCATGCCTTTGTGTAGCTCTGGACACACTGAATACAGGACCATCTTCAGAAGGGGCCAAAAAATCAAGATGGTGTCCACACAATCAAATCCCTGTCCTCATTGGATGAGATCCACAAGTTCACATTATCAGTATCTAAAATGGCCAGACCAACTTAGGGAAAGTTTGTAAAAACTGAAATCCAGTTGTAAAGATTCTCCTCAGAGATATCTATGCATGCTAATGCAAAGGTGGGATAGTTGCTGCTGAGGACCACACTTTTTTTTTTGTAAATGTTACAATGGGCAGAGGGATGACTAAAATATGTGAAGTAATAATGCAAAATGGATAGGATCACATAATACTTGAGGGTAGCCTGTGATCTTCCATTCTCTCTTGAGGGGTATTAGATATTTTCATTTTATTTTTAAAACTTTGTTAACCTGTTTAAATCTGTACTTTCCAGTTTGAAGGAATGGGAAACTATACCAGATTTATTGGCACATTCAGAGGATGATCTGTGGGCTCACAATTGTGGTTTGAACATGAAAATAATCCAGGGACTATGAGTTGATTACCCTTGCTTCCAATGTTTAAAAGGACCAGAGCAGTCTTACATTAGTTTGTCATCTAAAGCATGGGACCATTAGCCCAAAGAGAGGTTCCTTTATGCCCGTCAAACTCTCCAAACATTTTACATAAACAATTAGAGAGCTGGCACGATGCAAAGCAAAGCACCAGCTGGTACCATGATTTCCAAGTCTGCCCCTGAGACAGATATAGGTTTAATTGAATTTTGAGGGGAAAAAAATGGTGGTGGATGCTGTTTGGTCTTTTGTTAGAGTCTACTCCTAGAAACAAACTGAAGGAAAGAACTGAGGGTAATCTTGCACAAGGCTACCATATCAGGTCTGCAGCACAATGAATGATCACTAGATGGTAGTAACAAATTATTATTTTTTGGTATCGCTTTACTACTACCTAGTGGTCATCTGGATTATATTTAAAGTCCATATGCGGTATCCCTTGCTTTGCGCAAGGAACTGAATTGTACCATAGTTATTGAGCATGCTTGCTATGAATTCTGGGAGTTTGATATTTGAAAGTGCCAATATGAGGAAAGTTAATCTAGCTGTAAGGAAATACCTAACAAATTACTATAAATCCAAATTATCTGGAGCTTCAAGATCCACTGACAAAAGTGCACTATAACCAAATTCTTATATTGACAACTGTAAATCTCTAATTAGTAATGTTTGGATTCCAGGATTATTCATTTGCATCTGAGCACTGTCACTTTGTCTGTGAAGTATGTACACAGTATTGTATATACACTTAAGCATTTTTCTCCCAAATAACATTTTATAGTACATGTTTTTAGTTAATTATCAATAATTATTTCATAGAATAAATTGTTGCAATCCACTTATGGTGAAAATGGATATGAGGTCACAGAAATGGATATGAGGTCACTGGCCAATTGCAAGAGCTTACAAAAATAAACTTCTGGATTTGGCCTGCCAATTCAAATTTGTAGACTTTTATTGTAGAAACCTGATTAAATTTAACTCACCAGAGTCATACCGTAGACATCATTTGCCCTGTGAGATTACTCTACCTCATAGATCTTCTTGAAGGCATTTTTTAATAAACCAGCCTATGTTTGGCCTTTTCTGATCACTTAGTTTTATGTTCTATATTGTAAGCTTTTCATCCCATTCAGCTGTGTTCTTTTCAATTTTTTTTAAAGGAATGATGGAAATGAAAATAAATGTTCACTGGTTTTGAATACCATCAACAACAAAGATAAATGGTAGTAATATTTGTTTTCAACTAAGATTGCTTGCCTTGCCTTTTTAATTTTTTTGTACATGCTTGACATTTTTCTATAATTATAAAATAGAAAATAGGTCCTAGCTGCCTTGATGCATTGTTTTATGTGAAGGGAAAATACACATAGGAAAAGGCACAAAAAAATACAGAAAAGCTACTGTACGATATCTATAACATTTATGTGTAGTATTTAATATTTAAAATGCATTAATTATATTGTATTTATCTTTTATTAATGTATTTAATTATTAATTAATTATTAATGGTTATTGTCTGTTTTTAGCTTACTATTTTTGTAAGGATCAGTGTAACAGTTTAAAGAGCTTTATTCCCATCTTTTCTTATCACTGAAATATTATTCTAATAGGAATTACATTCTTTTATCTTCCTTAAACTATTTATCCCATCCACCCAGCTCTGGGTGCATGATATTTGAACTTGTGTCTATTAATAGTTTACTTTGCAAGGCTGCCAGCAGATTGGAAGAGCAGCTGATGGTTTGTTGAGCTTCATTTTAGTCTTCAAGTGCTGTATGGAAGCTGCTGCATGCATTTATGGATGAATGGTATCTATAAAAATTGTTTTCTGGGTTTGTATTTGTTAGGATCAGACTCTACAAAACGACTGTTGATAATTCCTTCCGCATGATGTAGAAACCATCTCCAATTCAATCCTACCAAGAACAAATGTTTGGGCCACCTCAATTTGGGGATATTTTACCTGTGACTTTGGGTGACACTTCCCCATTCAGAGTGATATACAACTTGATGGTCTTCCTTGATTCGTAGCTGCTGCTTAATGAGCACGCAGCAGCTATGGCCAGGAAGGTCTTTGCACAGCTTCACCTGGTGCATCAGGTATGTCCTTTTCCAGATCAGGAGGTCCTTCAGACAGTCACTGGTGCCCTAGTTACCTCGTTGCTTAACAACTGCAATCTTCTGCACATGGGGTTATTCTTGAAGACGACCCAAAAACTTCAAATTATCCAGAATATAGTGGCATAGTCAGTGATGGACATACTTCAGCAACATCTCTGTTTATTAAGCTGTATCAGTTGCCAGTTTTCATCCGAGTACAATTTTGGTAAAGTCCAAAATGCACAGTGCCTGATTACTTGAGGATTGCCTGTTTTCTCTAATCTGCCTAACTTGTTCAGTCTGGCAGGTTTGACATGTTTTGCATTCTTTCTATCAAGCAATATATCTATGGGAACCCTGGAAGCTCACCTTCTCTGTAGCAGCACCTGCAGTGAGGTTGCTCTTGAAATTTGAATAGCTCCCACTCTGCTGATGTTTTGAGGGGCCTTGAAGCCCTGGCTCTTTGCCCAGGCCTTTGGTGTAGATGACCCTACCTCCTTTGAACCTGGAATGTTTTCCTTTGTTCCCATCTTGTTTTGTCATCCTGCCATCTTTATTCTTCTTTTGTTTCTTATTGTTTTTCTTGTTTTTAATGTTTTAAACAATTTGTAAGCTATTCAGAGGTACTGGGAGTCAGGCTGGAGATGATGATTGATGATGATGATGATGATGATGATGATGATGATGATGATGATGATGATGATGATGATGATGATGATCATCTTAACTACATTAACCCAAGGATTATGAATTGCTAATTGGAGAATTGGAGAACAGGATGCTGTGTGTCAAGCTTGTCAAATCAAAGAGTTCAGAACCAGAAACCAGTTAATCGTTTTGCATTATAATGTAAGAGTCATGCTCTCGTCCTCTATTATCACAAGCCAATATTATCACATCCATTACATGTGACAAATACCCTGAAGGGGCATTTGTATGACATATTCAAACCAATGATAAGTACGATAGATCACTGTAACCCCTTTAGCAAATAACTATTTATATCCGTGACAATGCATTTTCATCAAATTATGATCACAGGATTTGGATATGAAAATCCTATGTGAAAATGACTGTAGATGCTATTCTGGCATTTTATTATGAATAATATTATTTATAGATGGCAAGACAACGGTTGCTATGATACACTCATGCCCAACAATCCATTCATTAAGCACTTGCTTTCTGAGCTTTCTGACAGCTTCATCTGTCAAACAAGCCAACTGAATAATAATTAAAATGCAAAATGTAAAAGAAATAGGAGTACAGTTTATTTAAACACACAAGTATAAGGAAGCAGTGAATGCAAGTGTTGTTACAGATAATTCTCAACTTACAACAACAATTAAGCCCAAAATTTATGTCACTAAGTGAAACATTTGCTAAGTGAGTTTTGCCCCATTGTATTTTTCTTGCTACCATTTTGTCTGATCTATAGTTTTTATTAGTTAATAATATGACATACGAAGAGAATACAAAAGTAAATACTAGGGAAATTAGGGAAGGGAAAAGGGAAGTGGATAGTGGGGCAAAGCCAGGGGGAAAGAAAAAAAAAGGCATTGACTTCCGACTCCTTTGGTGTAGTAAAATAAGGCATTAACATCTACCATCAACTTTTTACTTTTACATAATAATATAAACTAGCCATTTCTATATAACAAATCTATCTAATCAGTACAACCCCAAATCAAAGTTTCATTTCTTTCCATCTTGAGCACATAGCCCAGAAGTGGTTTCCAAGTAGAAATAAAGATATTTGTATTTTTTTTCTTTAATCAAAACAGTCAATTTAGCCATCTCTGCTAACTCCATCAGTTTTTGCAGCTACTGTTGTTAAGTTTTTAAATTAGTAAAACAGTTGTTGACGGAATCCCCATTGACTTTGTTTGGC
>JANHFL010004262.1:98523-120316 GCA_032468155.1 Oxyrhabdium leporinum
CCCCCCCCAAAGTGCATCTTATATTCTGAAAAATACGGTAATTTCTTTCATATTGGAAAATCCACCATTGAATTTACTTGGAGTGTCTATTTTTCCAGTGAAACTGGTTCAGTGGAAATGATTAGAGATAAAACTTTTTAAATTCTTTTTTCTTTTCTCCTTTTTCTCCTGAATCCAGGGGCAATCCAGCAGTGCATATGACTGCTACTGCTTTTCTATTGCCTGGCCATACAAATTGACACTTTAGAGGCCTCTGGGACACAAAGGTCCATGATGACTGCCTGGAAGAAGCTTCAATTTGCACATTGCAACAAAAGGACTATAGTGGAAATTGAGTCACTAGCTTGTCTTAAATTCAGATAAGGAAAATTGGAGCTGGTGAACTTGCTTCTGCCAAAGCTGTCTTTTCTTTCCATATGATATTATACTGCTAATTAAACTTTTACACAGATTTCTAACCTTCAAGGCCAAATTTGTTCCAATTATATAAAAGTTCTTTCAGCAGAAGAATGTGTTTAGAAGAGGAGAAAAGAGGACAATGATAATGAGACAGCCAATGTAGCAAGTTTCAGGGCAGAGAAGGAAAGAATGGAATGGAATAATAGAATGCAACAGGATGGGATGGGACAGGATAGGATGAGACAGAACAGGATGGAACAGAATATCCCAGAAAAATAGCATGCTAGATTAAAGGTTGGCCAGCTGAAACACTGAACAAAAATTCTGTTACTAAGAAGGAAGAATGGGGGAACCAATTTAGAAAAAAAACCCACATATAAAAAGAATATGTTTTAGTAGACCACAAGTTTAATGACATCCATTAGTGTGATTCAGTTGCTAAAAAGGCAAATGCTATTTTGAGATGTATTAACAGGAACATAATGTCCACATCACAGGAACTAGCTTTCTAGCCTGTTCTGCGGAGGGCTGATCAATATTTCATACTTGCCCCAACATAATAACTTGCCACTCACCATTTTGGGAAGGTAGGAATGGAGAATATTGTGCTCAATCTATCTCTTGGGTTTTGGGAAAGCAAGAATTTTCCTGTTTTATATAATGATTTTCTCCTCCATGGTTGAAATCAGGGCAACCTGGTCTGCCTGCTGTATTTCAGCTCAAATGCAATTGGCTGGTATGTTCCCTGTTGGGCAACCCCGCCAATCCCTGCTCTCTGCCTTTGGTGACCATTTTATATTGGGTTGCTGGGATCTGTAACATGAAAGGCTAGATTTTTGCTTGCTTGGTAAGTGCAATCCTGATTATCTACCTGCAAATATACATTTGGACACAAAGGAATGCCTGAACAATCTGGTTGTTATTATTTATGCAATGCTTCATATTATTAAATCTCACTTGGGACCAATAGATGGCAGAGCTCTGTAAATCAGAATAAGGATTGAAAAATCATTAAGAACTTGAGAATTGAAACAAGAGAAGACTAGGCACTAATACTAGCAACCTCAAAGATGTTCTGTGAAGTGAAATGAATGTGCTTGCAGATTCAAGTTGTGCCCTTAATTGATTCTTATTATTTAGAAGAATTTGATGGTATAATGCAGGGATTCTTTATGATGCTTCTCTTATTTACATGGCTTTATTTTTCTCCTTGAGAAATGCATTGAAGGAATTAAATGTGAAGAGACATTAACGTTCCTGTAAAAATACAAAAGTACATCTGCCACCTGCTTTTTGCTGGAGTTTGGTGAGACAAAAGTGCAGGCAGAACTAAAGTTCACATTTACATTATGGTTTGATCTAATGTCATTAATGGCTACAGCTCTCTATGATTCTTTAAGAAAACAAGGTAGTCTATATTAAGATAAGGATATATTTCTCTCTGTATATGACACAGACCAAATCTTCCCAAACTACTAATTTATAGAAAGGATAACTACAAGAATTCCCAGTGAGCAGAGTCAATGGCTCTTGAAAATTTCAGAAGTGTAATTCCAACTCTTCTGAAGGCATCAAGTTGGAGAAGGTTGATCTAGATAATTTGAGGTTACAATAGATAAGGAGACACATTTTTAAGTAAACAGGGTGCAGTGTTAGAATATAAGGACAGATGTATATAAAGCTTTCAATAATACTGCTATTTTAGAAATTATTATGTATCTATGTTATATTCTTTTAGGGTATGTTTGTGGGTATTGCTTAATATTTTTATAATTATATTTCATTTACATTTACATACTTTAGAATTTTACTTCTTTTGTTGCTGAGTGATTTTAGAACAATCAAAGTGATGACAAGAATCCAGTTTGAAATTAGTCATTGTTGTTATCAAAAATATTTTAAGTCTTAATTGAGAATGATTATCCCAGATGGCTGGATGAATCCTTGTTTCCTCAATTCAATCATTTCTTCTTTTTGTTTCCTAGCAGCCAAAATCCTGGAGGAACTCATTCAGGCTAACAGTGCTGCGTCATTCCCAATTCTGATGTCTGCTGATGTCTTTGCTTTGATATCTAATGTTTATCACCAACAGAGCCCCGAGCAGCTGTGATATTTTAGTACCATCGGCAATGCAATTTGCTGATCATTGACAATGTCTAAAATTAAATAAAACAATGCTTTATTCCCTTTAAAGAACTACCCATACTAATTAGAAAACAATTACTTTTATATTTATATACAGACACAATATACTGCACTACACTATTATTATGGAATATTAAATTATCCAATAACATTATGGCCTCCAACATGCTTATAATCCACAACAGGGGTGTCAAACTCAAGGCCCGCGGGCTGGATTTAGCCCTTGGGGTGCTTAGAACTGGCCCATGGGGCCGCCCTAGAAACAGCGAAGGACCAGCCTGCAGTGCCTCTGCCAGTGAAACAGAGCTCGGGAGGTCCACACTTGGCCCTCCTGAGCTCCGTTTTCACTGGCAGTGGGTTGCAGAAGGCCATCGCAGCTGAAAACTGAGCTTGGGAGACTGTTTTTGCTGGCAAAGCGCTTGGACCACAACAGTTGTCCCCAACACGAGTGACATCGAGCTGGCCATGCCCACACTGGCCATGCCCCTCCCTAGGTCAATACAACCCTGATGCGGCCCTCAATGAAATCGAGTTTGACACCCCTGATCCACAACAAGTTACCCTAACTTAGATGACAGCGAGACCATTTTGGCATAGAGGATACAAAACACAATACCTAGAATGGCCAGTCCTTTTCCCAGGAATCATGGTCAACATTGAAGTAAAAAGGTCTCTGCATAAAGTCCAGAGGAACAGAGGAGCAGCATATAGCCTAATGTTTGGATCTTTAGGCTGGCACTTGGGGGTAACAACAGTATGTATACTAACACTTTACACTTGCTTTACTTTTTAAAAAAATATTCTTTTAATTAACTAAATAAAGGTGTGGCATGCAAGTCATAACCTTAAAACATAATCTGGATTGTATTTCAAACACTTAGAAAATAAAATTGAGAAGACCTGATAGCCTTTGACTTGGCTTTCCTTTCAGGATATAGGCTTCTGCGTTTGCTCACCTCATCAATGGCAATTATTTTGTGAGACTACTGATAATATGCTTTCAAAATTCTACATATTGAGACTATTGTCTCATAGGTTTATAAGTGACTGAACTTTTCAATACATGAATTAAAACCCACAATCCAAAACCAAATAGAATTTAAACAAGAACCTTCACCATAAAATGCACATCACAAGAGGAATCCCTAACCCTTTCAGATAGGTTTCCTAAAATCAAGTTCCAAATCATATGAAAAGTGGTACAAAATTCACATGTACTTGCCTTACTAGTTTTTTTAAAAAAATTAATTTATAAAGTTCTTCATCTATGTAAAAACATAAAACTATTTGTGTTCTTTCGCAGTTTTATGTATAAAAATATGTTGAAACGGGATTTATTATAATTGATAGAAAGGTTTCAACTTCATTGCAGCTAAATAATTCCCTAAATGAACATTTCAGAGCCACTGACTAAGTAATCACTAGTGCAGAATTTAAACTCTGTATTTGATTTTAGCAGTGGTTACAATGTTTTTTAAACAATAGATGTAAGTGAAAATGAAAAAGTTCGAAGGGGATGTATATCTTTTTGAAGAAGAATCTTCTGTTTTGATAAAATGTTTTCTTCTCCTCCGTCTCTCAAACTTAAAGTTCTGGAATATTGCAACCACAAGTATTTGTAATGTAATTTGACACATTTAAGCATAATTGTTGAAGAACAGTTAGAGGCATATTTGAACAAGACAATTTTCAATAAATGTAAAAAAATGTGTTTTCTATTTCAAATAGTAATTTGAATAACCAGCAGCAGATTTCCTGTGTATTTGGACTAGACATTTTAAGGAAACACTTGTCACAATAGACTTGTTACATACTCGTTTATGTTTGAAAGTACCAGACCCTGGGCATGATACATTTTTTGGGGAAGGCTTCATTGCTGATTTCATAAGTATTACATGAAATTCTAAATTCTGGTCTTGCTAATATCAATGACATGCCACTTATTTTGAATGACTCCCATTGTTTCATTTCCCATATTATCTGGGAGAATAGCTGCTTATTATTATTACTTTTAAAGCATTTGCTTGGAAGAATTATTTGCATAAATGCATTAGGAAATATAATATATTGCATAATTTTCCATAGTAAGTTTATTTTCAGATGTCATTTTCCCTTGTACTGCTTTAGTAAGTATTGGTGGGAAAATCCATTTTTATTTATTTTAACTATTTCATAATTGCATTTACTACTTATGAAGTTAATTTTGCTCTCAGTGGTTTAGTTACTATACAGCAGAGCTGGTGCCCTTTTCTAGCCTTTGGATCAATTCTAATTTAAATAAAGTCAGGGGAATGAAGGGAAATTCCAACTGCAAGTATGGCCAACTTATGGTAAAGAGCAAACAGCCCCAAAGGCATTAAATTCAAACAGATCCCGAAAGTTTTCTGAATCATTTGCTTAGTCCAGCAAAGTTCAACTGGCACACCTGATTGTATAATCTCAGCAGTTTATAGAAGATGAGAAGAAGGACAATCTTGTTATTATCATCACTCTATATTTGATGGTTTTATGAGCTGTTCTTGGACTTCAACCAAATAAAATACAGCATAGTATGATTAAGTGAGATCTCAGAGACAAGAGCATACTATGGGTGACAACACATTGCTTTTCAACAGTTTTGCAATCATGGGCCCCATATGGAAAAATGTGAGGACTGCTCAATGAAACAAAACACTTCCCTAGGTTTTTATCTTAAAGTACATGGGCAAGCCAGCAGAGGTTGCAGGCAGGCTGGCAGGTGCTGCAATTGGGTAGGGCCATAGGCATTTATGGTCTAGTCAATGGGAGCCATGGGTGGGTTAATGGCCATAGGCAGATTGACAGGGGCTGGAGGCAGAGGTTGTGGGTGGCTGGACAGGCTATTATGGTCAGGTGCATGTTCTGGAGTCCAGGCTGGAGGGTGGGGTATGCTGCAAAGTATGATTTCCCTAGGATCTTGAACTCCATAGTGGGAAATCTCTGGAGAAAAAGCTGCAGGCGTGCCTAGCAACTTTCCCTGCTGGCTTCCCTATTGACTTTGTTTATGGGAAGCTTAGCAGGGAAGGTCACAAATGGTGATCACCTAACTGCGGGAGACTGAAACTATTGTGAGCCAGTTGCCAAGTGCCTGAATTGTGATCACATGATCAGGAGGTGCTACAACAGATACAACTTTGAGGACTGATTATAAATACTCTGGGTTCAATGCTATTGTAACTATGAACAGTCACCGAAAGAGTTGTTATAACCTAAGGACTACCTGTAAGATTGTAAGTATAATAACATTTGCACCTTCCCTCCATTTTTAAAGGCTTTTTGCATCAAAATTTTAATCCAAAATTAAACATTTATTTACCACTTGATTTATGTTACTTTATTGATAATTATATGTCATCAAGTTAATGTCAACTCTTCATGATCTTACAGATAGGTCTTCTTTAAGAAATTAGCATATCTATATGTGTACACACACACACAGTTATACCCATCCATCCATCCATCCATCCATCCAGACTCCTACGATAAGTTGCTTTTAGATCCTTTTGAATCAATGAACACTGGGATTTCAAATAATTCAAAATTTATACTTTTCTGGAATCAAAGTACACCTTGATTTTTAATCATACCTCCAGATGGCAGCAGAATTTAAGCAACCTAACTGCATATCTACTTACATGATACAGGTGGCCTTTGAATACAGAGATAATAAAACTTAAAAGCTTTTTCTTCCCAATAACTCAAAGTTTAATATTGGAACAGGACAGAAAAAGTCTTCTTCCATTCAATATTGGAAAACTAATGGGAAGGGAAAGAATCTTTTTTTTCTTCTGCTACATTTAAGGGAAGGCATTTTGTTTGAACAGCAAAGATGAGTTTCATAATTCACCTGCAATATATCACCAATCCCTAATATTATCCTAAAATATAAGGCCTGAGACAGCCATTCCTCTCTGTGTCATAATAGGATTGATTCTGCATATCAATTTTAAAATAGTTCCCCTCACAATAGCCACTCTAGTATTTAGCACACAAAGGATCTATAGAAAAAAAATCTGGGGTTACTTCAGGAAAAATTGCATTCCTGAGATCTATTCATAGTTATCATCTTACACTTCTTCATTCCTTTGGATGGGATCAAGGCAAGGTTGAAGGTGTGTTGCCATAAATGATTAAGAACTTTACTTAAAATGAATCAAATTACAGTTGCTGGGTAATGGAAGAATTGTTATGTGGAACAATCAGATGAGACAGAACTGTAGTTATTATTGTCTTGCTAGTATGTTTACCTATTAATGCGAGTTCCTTGGGGCGAGTTCCTTGGGACTGAACAAAAAGAAGATTGAGGCAACAAATACATTGAATGCCTTTTGGAGAGCAGATTCCACTTTGAGATTCCACTTTGTTATAAGTATATTGACTTGATATTAAACATTTTGCACCATAGTTTTAAAGTAGTGCTGGAAAATTGTTTTTATTGTGATAGATAGAAAATATTTCATTAGCAAACCAGTTGGATTTTTGATGGTTTAATAACAAAGCATAAATAATATATAATAGAATAGTAATGCAGCATTAGTAGCAATAATGAAGGAGAGCCCCACCCCTCAGAAAAACACCCACACATAACAGAGCATACCAAGACACATCAATTATAGTGTTCAGACAAATAACCTGGCATGAGAAAAAGTGCTGTATAGGAGCCAAGCATGTTTGATTTTATTTTTAATGGGGGAAAAAAAAATCCCCTCTTTTGGTTGCTGTTCAAGTGGGCTACTGTGAAGTATTCTAGTACTAGTTATGTCACATTATACGCTGTAAGAAAGAGAAGCAATATTTAAAAAATGTTGCAATAGCCTTTTCTGCAAATTGAACATTTGAACTGATATCAAATTGGGTTCCAGGAAAGACAAATATAAAACAATAAAAAAGAACACCATGTCCTGTAAGGTAAATTGTATTTCAATAACAAAGTCATGTCTTACATTGCAGAGGATCTCTGACTTAAATCAGCAGATTATGAAAGATAAGTATAGGTTAAGAAAATATTATCTTTTATATCATAATGCACTAGTTGCCACTTACATATCAGTATCCAAAAACATGAACTGTGTGGGTATGTGCTCTTTAAATTCCAAATGTATTCAACTAAAGTAGGAGATGCATTTAATCAGATAAAATGTATTTGATTTCAGAAGTATGTTAATACGATTAGAGAATTATCAACACCTTGATATTTTCATTTTAGAAATAGTTGTTTCAATATCTATAATACTAGAGAAAAAGAAAATTGCTGTGAGCTGAATCTCATATTGTATCTTCCAAATATTGAATTGGGACTAAATGCTTTGATGCAAAATCATACTATCGAGGATAAGCTATGAAATACGTGATTCCGCCTAAGTCAATGTGAATGATTCCTGAAAAAGATGGAGTAGATTGATTCATCTATAGCAGCAGATCTTATATTTGAAATATATGATACATTTGTTGTCTTTTTGTTATTTACTAGTTTGAAAGAGAGAGAGAGCCAGTTTGTTCTAGTGGTTAAGGAACCAGGGTAGAAAGCAGATAACTGTGAGTTCTAGTCCCACCTAGCCGTGAAAGCTAGCTGGATCACTTTGGGCCAATCACTCTCTCTTGGCCCAACTCCCCTTACAGGGTCATTGTTGTGGGGAAAATAGGAGGAGGAAGGTATGTTGTATATATTCACCACCTTGAGTTATTTTTAAAAATAATAAAGAGGGGATTCAAATAGGAACCCTGGTGGTGCAGTGGTTAGAATGCAATATTGCAGGAAGTATTCTGTCTACATCCTGGAGTTCGATCCTGATGGGCTCAAGGTTGTTTCAGCCTTCCATTCTTCTGAGGTCAGTAAAATGAGGATCCAGATTGTTGGAGGCAATAGGCTGACTGTGTAAACATCCCAGAGAGTGCTGTAAAGCACTATGGGACAGTACATAAGTTTAAGTGTTGTTGCTATTACTATACAAATAAATAAATCCAAGTTTATTACTGAATGGTAGATGTTTCAGTTTGAGTTAGGTACCTATAATCATCTTCACCACAAACCTTTTTTAACCACTGCTTTACAAAGCCAAAACTTCTTTTATTGTTCAGAGCCAAAATCTTTTTACCTTACTGCTTTTGGGCAGTCACAACTCAAAGCATTTTACTGAAAAAAATAAAATGGTTGAAATACAGTAATAAAATACAGTAAATGAAAACAATGTAAAACATATCCCACAGATAGAAAAAGGGATAGGAAGAAAAATAAAGCAGAAATCTCTTTCAAAATCTCAATCTATCTCCAAAAAGGCATGCTCAGGATTGAATGATGGACTGATTAAGTTCCTGAAGACTATGAAATAATACCTACTCCTAAATTGCAGCACATAGCAACTAAATATAGACTTGTTACTTGAACAGCATTTCTCCTCTGCTTATCATTTGATATGATTTAAAGCTTCTAAGAGCCGAAAAATGAGGAAAGCTATTTGATTGTGTTAGCTCAAAAAAAGAATATTGCCAGAAAGTGAAGAAGGACATTTTAGTTCTGACCAGCATTCTTGCTCTTATTTTTTCTTCCAAATTGCCTTCATTTGTTTCTTTGTTTCTGTGTATGTTTATCAGTTTATTTAGTTTGCATTGGAAGCAGTTTTACTATCTATCAAACTTTGCTTTACAGCTCAAATGCTACAGAAAAGTGCAAGGAATTGGCAAAATTATGCACATTTTCTTCATGTTGGAAATAATTATAGCAGCCATTTTTTTCTATTCAGTTTCTAAAAATATAAGCAAGCAAAAAAATAAAAAAATACCCAGACAATTTGAGTTTTTAAGTTAGTTAATGCGTTTACAGAATTGAAATATTTGAAATCTAGCAGAAGCATTTCTTTTTTCAAATGAAAGCTTACATTGTACTCATTGCATTCATTCAATATTTTTATTTATGTTCTCTTACCACTTTAATCAAGTTTCTGATTGAGGTTGGGTGCCAGATTTGATCATTTCAGTGTAGTATAAATCTGCCATAATGGCCTAGAGCAGATATTTAACATGATAAAGAAATAATAAAAAACTTGTTATGTTCTTTGTCCAAACCATTTATGCAAAATTCCAGGATATTTTAAGTTCATTCTAGAACATTCTGCTTCGTTTTCCTGAAAGACAAAATAAAAGTAAAGGTGGATGATTATTACCTGTTTACTACATTACTACATTACATAAGCCAACAAAAGGAATTTCCATGCTCCCATTTTTATGATTCAAGCTTCCTTGGTTGGTTTGCCTTTTGTTTGGTAAGATGTACTCATGCACGCTTCCTTAGGAATGATATTGTAACATAAACTCAATGTCATGCAATGCCAAGACAATTCAAGAGCATTCTTTCATTAAAAAAAAACACCTGATTGGGTATTGCATTTATCTTCTTTAGTATTAGAATGAATGTATCTTTGTTTTATTAAAATAAAGGAACCAAAATTTCTTTAAATATTTATAAGCAAGGCTACTCATTTCCTGTTTTTTCTGTCCCAGTTATTCAGCCAGCAAACCAAATCAAGTTAGAGGCAGGCACTATTAAAATTAATCTAAAACACAGTTTCACTTTATGTCTTTTAAAATTATTTTGTAAACTGTTTTATATTAGTAAAAGACACTAATCAAGGCATCCAATATTCCAGGCCTTATCCAAGAATTTCACTGTTTAACGTTTTAGATTTTTATGGGCTAAATAAACACAATAGGGAGACATGTCCTACTTATAGGGATCGATGGATTGGCATGATGATGTTGAAAGCATGAACTGTGTGTTGTCATGTCAACACAAGCTCGGCCCTTTCCTACTTACATGTCATATTTACATACAAGGATATAAGAACAGAGTTTTGCATTGTACTATGTGATTTAGCATCCCCCACTCTTCTGTGAATAGGATAAAATAATCATTATTAATGTAAATCTCATTTAAAGCAGGGATAAGCAATTGGTTTGGGCCATTTTCTTTCCAGTCTTAGAGGACTGCAGAGAGCGTATTGGTAGCATAGGGAAGTTATTGAGAAGTTGTGACAGAGTCTTTTGACATTTAAAAATGTGAGCTTTGGGAAAGTTGTGGTGGAGGTTGAAAGGAAATGGGTTGCTTAACTCTGTGGATGTTAGTATCTACAGCTAACATAAGAGTACCAAAATAATAAAATGAGTGTTGTGACATTGCTCTGCATTTCTGTATTTGTGCTATGATGTTGCATGCAGGTTGGAAGCAGAATTTTTCATCACAATGATATGATGTACATTTCATCATTTACTTCCTTCCCCACTCACAAGTGGATTTTCATGCTTGGGGATGCTTAAACACATTTTTAAAATATACATTCTTATTTTAAAAGATGACTCAAAGTCACTCAACTGCACTTTATTTTTGCACTGAAATAAAGTGGCAGCTTTGGGTGTAGAAAAGGACAGAGTAGACTATGAGTCATTCCCCTGCACAATTAAAGCATCCTTATATGGATTGTTTTTTATTTTCAATCGTTTTGGTCTTCCTAAGTAGGCTGTCTTGGTCAAGTTCTAGGGTACTATAGGTCAGACTTTGCATAATAAAGATTTATGAATCAGTCCTGACCTTTCTAAGCGAGGACTCAGGAAGATTCATTTTTGAAGTCCTAGGAAATTCCTGTATAAATTATTATTTTATATACAGTATGTCACAGATGTGAGTACACCCCCTCACATTTTGTAAATATTTAAGTATATCTTTTCATGTGATAACACTGAAGAAATGACACTTGGCTACAATCTAACGTAGTGAGTATGCAGCTTGTATAACAGTGTAAATATGCTGTCTCCTCAAAATAACGCAACACACAACCATTAATGTCTAAATTGCTGGCAACTGTATTTAATGTAAATCTAAATGGTTAGATTTCTTTTGGCTATACAGTATCATCCTTAAGTAAGGACAGCAATTTGGGCTGGAATTTCTATTGCCATGTGAAACATTTTAAAGTGTGATGTCATGTGACAGCAGTGCTTAGCAATGGCAATCCCAGAAACCCTAGTTGCCATTGTTAACTGAATCCACTGGTGTTAATCAAGGATTCCAAACCCTCTCATATAAGCCTTAGTAAGATACACAGTGCTTCCCCTTCAATTCCTCACACTGGTGTTGTCTCTCCATCTCTTCCCTACTGACTGCCTTGTATGCTGGCACCTTCTGTCGGCCTGCTGTTCCTGGTGACCCTGTTGTCTCGTGTTTGTTAGCACTGCCAGTCTTGTCATCCCTAACTGAACCTTTGCCATCTTCTTCCTGTGCTTGCTGATGAAGTGTGCCCTGCCTGGCCTTTTGTGAGGAGCTGCTGGCTGCACCAGGCCTTCTTCCAGAGGCTGCACTCACCCTTTTAAGTTATATATCCAAAGCTCAGAGAAAATCTAAGATGTGCAGAGTACGTTTTAAATGGCTATATACCCCTCCCCATTTTACAATAAGCATATTTCAGAACAGTTACTGCTTTGCCAATACACCAGAGTATCTCTGCATGCTGATAAGATTAATATAGTGTAGTAATCTCAACTTCAAGGCTGGAAACTGAAGTTGCCTATAGGTAAACAGAAATAACAAAGATCCAATATGCTTGAGGACAGGGAAGCAGGGAGAGAGCAGTACCTCAATTGGTATAGCACCTGTCCCACACATGGGATCAATTATTACATCGGCTGGCTGAGGATCACACAATCTAAACAAAATCAGGATAAAAAGAAGCGGAGTATAGTATTAAGACACAAAGGAAACTAACTGATCACATCATGAAGTGTATGAAGAGCAAAAAACAACAACAAAGCAGCAAACAAAAACTGATAGCAAAAAGCTAACAAACATACACATTTAACATTAGTTTTTTTTATTCCCCTCTTCCCCCATATTAATAGTTGATAACATCAAGAACATTTACGTACAATGCCATCCTGCAAGTGGGAAATTTGGAGAAATTACTGTCCATTGTATGGACTTGTGTATCAGAAATACTTCAGAATGTCAGCAGCTAATTAGTAGTATAGCGATTAGGCAAAGTATGTGCAATTTGTAGAAATTATTCTGTTTATGTAGTTTATATTATGTTCTCCTTTGAGCTAATAATTACCTACATTAATAATAATTGGTGGAATTATATAATAAGGAATAGTTGCATTCAATAGCTTTCTAGCCTTTTAACTTAGCGAATGCAATCATTTTCATGATCATTCAGAACACTTCCAAGTCGTATGATTTGAAGAAAATTTATTTTGAATGATCACAAGAATGGAGCGCACTTGCAGGATGGTGTGCAGTGGCCTTGTTGGCACACTTGTCAGCAACTTCAGAACAACACAAAGATAAGTGAATCTGGGCATGGTGGGGTGGAGAGAGGGCTTGGGCCTCCCAGTCTTTACCAGGTTTTCATTTGCTATTGAGGGCCAGGCCTCCCAGTGTTTCTCCACCCCATGGCACCCTGGGCTCCAGGTAAAGACCCATACAATCAATTAACATCTGCGACCGGGAGAGTCAGGTTTGTGGTTGTTGAGCGAAGTGGCCACTTGAGCACCTCACTTAACAGCCACTCCACTTAGCAACTGTAATTCTGGTCCCAATTGTGATCTGAGGATTACCCACATTCAGGTAAAAAGTAGAAAAGGTGCAGCATCAGGAAAATATTTCTTTGAGCTCAGAAGTGGATAAGAGAATGGTGATCGGTTGCAACCGTCTTGTTGCATTATGTTGATACTTCCATAACTCAAGTGTATTCTCTAGAACTATTCAGTTACTGTGTGAGCTAAGGAAAATGTGTAGCTGCTTAAAGGAGGCATCAACAGGGGCAGGAGTGTGCTTTCACTTTCTGAAGTGCTTTTTCCACTTCAGATCTGAATAGCTTCACATGCGTTTTAACAATTTGAAAAGCTCACTGTGTATTCCTATAAAAATATTAACATATTCAAGATAAGTAAAAACATTACAATGAAACATTCCAGAAGGATATCTTGCAGATCGATTTAAGGAGATTTAAAATAATGCATACTGAATCAAAACCTCCTTATTTCATTCACGCATACTGTATATATATATATGGCAAGCAGAATGATCCATAGGCTTCAGTGAAGAGGTTACAATATTTGGAATTCTCTATCTTGGAAAAAAGCTATTGGAGAGCACATGATTAAGGAGCCATGTTGGCGCAGTGGTTAGAATCCAGTATTGCAGGCTAACTCTGCATTCTACCACCAGCAGTTCGATTCTGAGCGGCTCAAGGTTCCATCCTTCTGAGGTCAGTAAAATGAGGACCCAGATGGCAATACGCTGACTCTGTAAACAGCTTAGAGGGCTGTAAAGTACTATAAAGCGGTATAAAAGTCTAAGTCTAAGTCTAGTAGTATTGCTACTAATGTTTCATATACAAAATGATGTATGGCATGGAGAAAGTGGACAAGGAGTTCTCCCGCTCTCAAAATGCTATGACTGCTTAATCATTTAATGAACTCGATTAGAAATAAATTTAGAAAAGGCAATAAAAAGCAGCTCTTCTCATACAACACAATTAAACTGTGGAATTCACTCTCAGATGTGGTAATAATCTGGAAGTTTGGATGACTTTAACTGAATACAGTTATGGAGAACACATCTATCAGGGTAAATTAGTCTTGAGGGTCAAGTATTATCAATGGACATGGGCAGAGATACCACCTGCAGGAAAACAGTGGCAGAAAGGTATATGTTCACCTCCTGCTTTTGAGCCATACAGACATCTGGTTGGTCTCTAAGAAACAAAAAGCTGGACTAAGATAGAATTTGCCCTGACCCGGCAAGAATATTTTTATATTTTAAGATGTAATCTTAGGAAAGCATTTCTACTAGAGAACAAGTAAAAGGCAATGTTGCTACTATACTCTTTGCATAGGTAGATCCTCCCCTCTATAATGATGTACTCTAAAGAGAGTTTCTCAGAATTTTGGGAAAGTGCTCCATGTGTTCCAGAGGAAAAGAATAAATAAAGATCACCCATCTTTATCTCATTCCACCAGCAAGAACAATTCCCTGAGTGGAATAGTCCTATCAGCAGAAAAATATGTAGACTCAATCTATCAGAAATAGATGTTTTTACTGATGGGCTGTAATTCTATATATAAAAAAGCAATAAACTTTTTTGTATGAAGTTTATTTTTTAAATGAAGCAAAACAAAGCAAAAACGACAAGAGAACTACAGTAAACATCTGGTGGAATAGTTTTAAATATCACGATGAATAGAATAGTAAAACATATACACACCAGGTTAGAATGTATGTCATACTGCACAGTTTAGGGTAATATATATATGATTTTTGATTGACTGATTGACTGACTATATGATTTTGGTCCAAATTTGAAATAAATTTTCGCACATACCTCAGCATTCCATACGCAAGAGTGGAACGAAGAGTTGTGGGCCCAAAATGTGTAATATTTCTTCTATGAAGACTCTCCTCTGTTAATGCAATCCCTACTATCACTTCATTATTGTGGATATTGAGAAGAACCTTGAACAAAGCAGATTAATATTTGCTAGTTATTAATAATAATTATTATTAATGACCGTAATTGAGCCTGGAATTACAGTTGTAATACATGCCAGTAGTTAAGCAAGTCACATGACTGTGCCCAATTGCACAACCTTTTCTGTAGAAATTGTGAACATTAAGTGAACATCGTGGTTAAGTGAATCCATTGCCCTTAAAGTGTTTTTTTTTGCTGGGAAAAGTAAATTCGTTTCTAGGAAAAAACATTGTAAACCATGATCATGTGACTGCAGGATACTGCAAATGGCTGTACATGCAGGGCAGTTGCTGGGCAACCAAAATGCAATTATGTGACGGGGGAGGGGGGAGGACCAGCTATCAGAACTTCAAATCTGAGTTGTAGCTCTGGGGAAGTCCATTGTAACTTTGAACAGTCACTAAGTGACCAATTGTAAGGTGAGGACTATACATATTGTGTTTTAAACTATTCTTCCCACTGAACATATAAGAGGAGACTTTCAAAGAATGAATGTTACCTCTACATCGAAATTGGTCATATCTGCTTTCCATTGAAAGAAGTCTTGTACAGCTCCTCCAAAATCTCTTGCAGCTTCATCTGATTTAAAGTTGTGGTTATCCCCAGCTCTATTGCAAGTTACCCGGAACTTCAGTGTTTCAGCTTCCATTTTCTGTTTCTTACCATCACCTGATTCATCTCTGTTGTCACCATTAGATGTTAACTCCTCCCTGGGTTCAGACTGCTCGTCGTCATCTGATGGTACTATTTCATCAGCATTTTCTGGATCTGGGACTTCAGCAGATTTGAAATCATTTTGCACAGGTTTTTGCAATTCTTCATTTCCTTCTTGATTCTTGTTCTTATCTAGCTTCTCCTTCTTTGCATGACTCTGATGGTCGCCCTTATTTCGTCTAGTTTTCCTTTTCTTAAGACTTGTATTTAACTTCCATACTTCCAAAGAGTTGGTCCAAGGGAGATCCTTAACCAACTCTTCTAAGGCCTTTAAAGCTTCTTCCTGTAACAATTTAATAAAAATTTTGAGACAAACATTTTATACAGTTGCATATTTCCCTATTTCAGAAAATGAATTCATTTTTGGAAAGCAGTGGATGATCTGCTAATACCTGTACATTTTGTCAGTTCTGATTAGAGGGCTAGCTTCAGGAATGTTCTCCAAATAATGTTTAGCTGTACCTATTAGGGATACAGAGTCTTTTTAATTGGGTGCAAAGAATACAGGCTGCCTCTCTGAGGAGGACTACATGTTAAATAGTTTCAAATTATTCTTAAAATGTGAGTTAAACAGCATGTTTGGAGTCTTTCTTTAGCTTTTTATGTGGCTGTCTTTTTTTAGTTTCAGATGGTTATTCTCCCCATTTTTAGCTATTTATGCTTTTTCTTTCTTTATTGTTTTGATATTGTGCACTAAGCATCACTGATTTTTCTCTTAAGAGAATTGTGAGCTATATTTCAAAGAAGAGGCTCTATTCCTGCAGTTCAGATCAGTGCCTATTTTTATAAAATCAATGGTTTTGAAAAACAACTGCCTAAGTTGTTTATTTTTCTCTTCCCTCTCTACTTGCGCAATATTTATTAGATTGAAGGTTGAGAAATAAAAATGAGATTTGGTAAATTTCAGAAGCTTTGGAGAATGATAAAGTATAAATACTACCCCCAAATAAGAGAATAAATAAATATTCTCAAACCCCAATAATTATTGAACTATTTTTCTAATTTAAATTTTGAATTTGCTTAGAATTACGGAATAAAAAAATAACTTACCTTAGTTTCTTTGAACTGATAATCTTTGAATTCTTGAACAACGACAAATAAATTATCAACTGATCTTAACTGGTGAACCTGGATGAAATTAGATTCTTATCTTACATGACAGATGTGTATAGTACATTGTACAATTTTAGTTTTTACAGTTTCAAAAAGTATACAAACTAACGAAAGGTTCTATTTAAAAAGTAGAACATAAATCTACCAAATACATTTAAAAATACTAGCTGGGATAGATGCATTGCAACCTGATAAAATTTGGTATAATGTACTGTACTGTATCAATACCAGCCTCCCTGTCTTAAAAAATGTTTGGATCTGTTCAGGAAAGTCATGGGGATCAATGTGGATTAGCTTTGATAGCAGCGTGACTGCCTCAGAAGGCTTATCGGTTGAGAAATTAATGGGTTTCCTCATGCCATTGGCTGCAATGGGGACAGACTGCTGGACTAAATGGATTGGTGGTCCAATCCAGCTTGTGGTTTATAATATATGTTCTTAATCCACTCACTCTGATTTTGCAGCTATCCAACTCTAGCTTTTACAACAAATTACGATAAAGCAACATATGGTTTAGTAAAAACTATGAATCAAGTCCCAGCATGTGAATTCAAGATCATCTAGTATAATCAGCAAAATAATATTAATAGAATAACTTGCCAGAAGCTGGAATGAACGTTAGACTATGAATCTGAAGTTTGCAGCCATCGGGAATATGTACACGTGAGTAACCTCAAGGAATACTGCAGCCTCAGACCAATATTTGGATAGCAAATTGCAGAAATAATAAAACTTTCAAACCTTTGGAAGACTTATAACTGGAATTTCAAAGTAGATCTTCCCGCGGCCCTTGCTAATCCTAGATGTTGATCCTAATTTTTCTTGTACTTCATCTGCCGCAGTCAGCTCAAATCCAGTGGGTATAGTAGCTCCAATTGTAATCACAATATCTTTAGGATTCTTTAGGTCTTCTTTATTCTCATTTAATGGTGTACTTGCGTCACTGAGGTTCACTTCAGATAACACGTCGGCAGCCTTTGCAACTTCAGACATTCTGGCAGTCTGGTAGCTTTTAAAGACCTTCAAGAAAGAAAATACAAATACATAATGAAAGATAAAATAACAATTAAAATAATTGTTACAGTCCTTGAAACAGGAGTAAAATCCAAAGCAATATAAGTGCTTATATTTCCACCCATGTAATGTGCTTATTAGCACATAGCATATCTAGGTGGTGACGTAAACTTTCAGAAGGGGGAGAGCTTCTTCTGTGTTGGCCATTATGGAATTCTGTTCCCAGAGTGGTGCCCCCATTAGTATCATGTTGGTGTCAAACTTTTCATTGTATATCTTAGTTCATATTGTTTTCATTTTTGAAAGACCACTTTGTTTCCACCTAGTTTACATGATGTTTTTACTTTGTACTGGTAGTCCTCACTTAATGACTCTCCTGTTTAATGACCATTTCAAGTTATAAAAGTGATTTTTTTTCTAGTCTTTCCACTTAAGACAGACGCAATGTCTCTGCAGTCATCTGATCAAGATTTAGAAGCTTTGCAAACAGCAGATATTTACAACTGTTGCAGTGTCTCGCAGTTACACAATCATCATTTAAAAATGTAGGCTTCATAGCCGGCTTCCAAGAAGCAGAATCAATGCAGACGTTGGCAGACGTGATCATGTGATATCTTGCTTAAGAACCAAGGTGTAATGCTTAATCTCACTTAATGATCACGTCACTTGATGTTGGAGTTGTCAGTTACAATTGTGGTTGTTAAATGAGGACTATTTCTATTTTACTTGATTTTATGTATATATCTTTATTCAGATTGTATTTTAGTGTGTTTTATTATAAATCACGCAGAGTGCTTTGGATATTGGTTTAAAAAAAATAATAAATAAAATAAATATCCTGACCTGGCAGATGAAAAACTGAAACACGGAATGTAACAAGAATAAACGATGAACAACATAAATTAACACATGAAATGAAAAACAGATATATATCTGTGAAGAGAAAAAGAGAAGTTTCTAACAAACCTAAATGAAGAATGGACTGATTTTATGGAGCTGATGCTATTAAGTATAGGGAGTTCTCAACATATGACCATTCATTCAGTGATTTCTGAAATTAGGAAGGTGCTGAAAAAATAGACTTGTGACCCATGCCCAAAGTTATGGCTGTTGCAGAAATGAACCGATTTCCAGTAAATGTTAAATTGTATAATACAATGAGGACCATGGATCTGAAAATTAATGTATTAAAAAACAGGGTATTAGGTATCATGTAGTGTATTCTGTTGTAAGGAATAAATTCTTGTTGGAAGACATAAAAATACCTACATATAAAAGTGTGCCTTTGCTCACATTGTTATTTAAAAAATGAGAATCTGGTATCTCAGAAGAAAGATAAAATCTGGATGCAGTGGGAATGGATTAGTTATGTTCTAAAAAGAAATTAGGACTAAAAGTGGAGTACAAATATGGACTAAATATAAAAGCACTTGACTGTACAAAAGGAGCATCCAGTGGTGCTTCTGTCATACTATAAAAAATACCCACTGAAGAGCCAACTGCAAATCCCAAAGGTGCTCTTTCAAGAGGCAACTGGACTTTCTGGTTTTTCTTCAAAGACATTTTGCTTCTCATCCAAGAAACTTTTTCAGCTCTGAGAGCGAAACGTCTTCAAAGAAAAACCAGAAATTCAGTTGCCTCTTGAAAAAGCGCCTTTGGGATAACCATGACCTGGATGACTGGGAATCTTCATAGACATCCAACTGCAAAGCAGGTATATGAAAAAAAAAAAAGGATGGGTACAGATGAAAGATCAAGAAAGTCCGGATGGAGGAAACTGACAAAGTCCTCAGAGAGCCATTTAAAAAAAAAGGTGAAACAAAGATGATTAGGGGACTGGAGGCTAAAACATATGAAGAACGGTTGCAAGAACCAGGCATGGCTAGTCTAGTGAAGACTGGGGGAGACATGATAGCAGTCTTCCAATATTTGAGGGCCTGCTATTTTCAAGCTATTTTCTAAAGCACCTGTAGGCCAGACAAGGAATCGTGGATGGAAACTGATCAAGGAGAGATTCAACCTAGGAATAAGGAGAATTTTTCTGACAGTGAGAGCAATCAATGAGTGGAACAGCTTGCCTTCGGAAGTTGTGGGAGCTTCATCACTGGAAGCTTTCAAAGAAGAGACTGGACAGCCATCTGTCAGAAATGGTGAAGGGTTTCCTACCTGAACAGGTGGTTGGACTAGATGACATCCAAGGTCCCTTCCAGTTCTGCTATCTATTTTCTTTTCTAGTTCTATTTCTGTTCTATTCTCTCTTCTCTTCTCTTCTTTTCATTAGTCTGCAAGGGCAAAGAGATGCAAGGATGAAAGACGTTGATCTGTAATATTCATTTTCTTAGCTATCCTTATTTCTTTGATTCGCCATTTCTTATTCCTGTTCTGGACTTTGAATAAAGTGCTTGCCCCAACGGGCAATTCCGTGATCGGCACATACCTCGGTAGGCTGATCGGGCTGCTTTGGGTTCTTCAGCCAAATTGAAAGAAAAAGCGCGTGCACACCCACCCACCAACACTACACGTGGGTTGCTTCGGCGAAAAAAAAGGCTCTCTCTCCTCACCCAGTCTTCCCGCTGCCCTCGTCCCCCGTATAACGCGAGGAGCTGCGACGGAGCGGGAAGAATGAATCACAGCCGCGCCGGGCGAAACCAAGGCCTGCGCGGGGCCCGACTTAGCTTTCGCGACGGCCCTTCTCTCCTCGCACCTCGGGCGCGAGGAATTCCCTAAAAACTCTCTTCCGGGGAAAAGGCGAAGGGCCGGTGCGCGGAGGCTTCCGGACGAAAGAGTCCACGAGACGAGCGGCCGTCGACTGGCGGAGAGAGCGCCGCTTAGCGGTTTCTACTCTATGACTGGGCCCCATCACTCCGCGCATGTGTTGCCATAGCAACCCAGCGCGAGGATTTCAGAAGGGCGGGATATGGCGCCTTTTGCAGCTGGGCCTGGTTCCTTGCTGCAGGCCTAAAGCAAGACTGGGCTCTTTCCTTAGGTTGCATCTGCATCCGGGCTATTTTTATTAGGGCGCTGGATCCTTAGCAAGGAAACTTTGCGGCGGTTTAAAAACAAAATTAAAACCTTTCCTTAAACGGAAGCAGGGTTAGGTGAAATGGTCCAGGCTTAGAGTTACTGGGTTGACGGTAGGTGGCAGCAAATAAAGGTAGTCTTCAACTTTCAACAATTCCTTTAGTGACAGTTCCTTTAGTTCAAAGTTACAACAGCTCTGAAATAAGTGACTTATGACCACTGATCAAACTTACGAACGTCGCAGCATCCCTGTGGTCACGTGATCAAAATTCAGATGCTTGGCACAACTGATTTATATTTATGAATCACTGCAGTGTCCCCGAGTCATGTGATCACCTTTTTCAATCTTCTGACAAGCAAAGTCAATGGGGAATCCAGATTCACTTAACAACCATGTTAGTAACTTAACAAATGTAATGATTCAATTAAGAACAGTGGCAAGTAAAGTTGTAAAATTGAACAAACTCATTTAAATGTTTCACTTAGCAACATCAATTTTGGGCTCAATTGTGGTTGTAACTTGAGGATTACCTGTAGAATGAGTGGATTTCATAGCTCCTTGCTGCCATCTAAGCGCTGGATTCCCATAATACACTGAATCACAAATGCAAAAGCCACTTTAAGCCCACGTTACCTTAAAGTTGCTGAGGTGTTTCTCAAACTCAACAAGTTTAAGATAACACAGAGGCACCAAGATAAAATTTGAATGTCTGTACAAAATTAGTTTCTTTTTTCTTGTTTAAATTATTTTTTATTTATTTTTGTATTTATATTTATTTTTATTTATTTTTATTTATTTTTACATTTATATACCGCCCCATTCCGAAGACTCGGGGCGGTTTACAGCTTAT
>JANHFL010004263.1:9017-19969 GCA_032468155.1 Oxyrhabdium leporinum
TATAAGCTGTAAACCGCCCCGAGTCTTCGGAATGGGGCGGTATATAAATGTAAAAATAAATAAATAAAAAAATAAATGTGCTCTGATTTCCTGATTTTCTGTACAAATAGAAGAGCAATGCATATATGCAAAGATAAATTATAAAAATAAAAATCTCTTTTTCCTTTGGAAATGACTGTAACTTAGATTAGCTCAAAGCATCAAGCCAGCACCAGTCAAGAAGTTAGTTTTGCTAAATTATATTATTATTTAATGTCAATATAATAAAATGCACCATTTTCAATAGACAAACCAATAAAATGTATTGCTTATGATGACAGAGCTAGAAATGAAAAATGTCTCTCCTGCACCTGCTGTTTTCTAAGATAACTTACCCAAGTGCTCCTAAAAAGCAGGAGGCTTAGTTTCAGATCTGTTCCAAATTAAATCAACAGCCTCAGTCAATCCTAAGTAAGCAGACTTTGCATAGGCTTGCTAAATCTCCTTTTTTTTAAAAAAAAGTTGAATTGTCATGCCTTGAATTCAAACCCATATTTAAGGACAGAGAAACTGCCAGGGTGTACCCTCTTTCCTTTAGAAATAGTATGGGATAAAATGTAATGGAGAAGAGCCAAATTATGGGGATTTTTTAAAACCAGTGCTTAAACATATATCATACTTGATAACAGTCTCGATTTGGCTGGGACTGTCCCATTTTTGAAAAGCATAATCTGTTATAAAAACCATATTGTGATAAATCCTGGAAATCAGCTATTTCAGCTGCAGTCTAGTAGTAACCAGCTTCTGAACTGCTTTACAATCTGATTAAGATCAGACAAATTCCTCTATTTTACTTCTTCAATCACTAAGCCTAAACTGGCTTTGTGATCAAATTGCTTCAGTTGTAGAAGCAAGAAATGCATTTTGAAATCTTCTAAACCCCAGAGGGGAAGAAGAGGCTATTAGGGGCTCACAAATTGTTGTAGGAATATCTCTGTTTCTTGCCACAATATTCTTAGGAAGTCCTGGTGCAAAGAAAGAAGTGATATAAAAGAACCTTCTTGTCCATGAAACCCCATAAGGTGATGTAGAGAGGTGTGAGAGAGGTATTTTATTGTTTTACAAGCTTTTGAGAAGATCTGATTGTCAATGAAGACTTTACTTTCTGCTTCACTTAACCAAGTTTTGATATTATTTTTAAACAATTGATGAACTCAACAACATAAAAATGTTCACATATCTATTTATTTTGAAGCATAGACTCAGCAGCAACTCCAATGACAAATAGTAAATTGCAATGTCATGATCCAAATATTTCCACTCCTTACATACCTGCCTCTAATATCATGACTCAAGTAGAAAAGTAACTGAGTTTGTGTCACAAGCATTTGCCTTCTCTGCCTCACCTTTCACAATATTCCAAGGAAGTCTTTATCATGAAAAGGAGCATATAACATTATTCTATCAAACATATACTAAATGTACAAAGAGTTCAAAATCTCCTCATGTACTGATGTGCTGTTAGTCCAACCTCCAGAACACAATGACAGATAGAACAGTAAATATAGAGCTACCTTTTCAGCATTCTTTGCTGCAATATAAATGTCTATAAATAACATTTTCATTAAAATGGTAGCAAATCTTTTTAGATAATGAAATACCATAGAAATATGTATATGCACACATTTAATTCATACAGTGGAAGAGAGAGTTCAGTACTATCCAAAAACAATTATCACAAATTCTAGTATTTATTATATATCCACAGATTTATATCACACATTTTTTTATTGAGTATAGAAAGCAGTCCTAATTAGACTGATAAGCTGATCCTACGATTTATCACCTGTTAAAATTGTCAATTTTTAATGAGGATTTACTTTCTGAATAAGCCCAAAATATTTTCCTGTTTTAGAATTCAGTCTAGAGAATTATACGGTTTTGTAATAATTGGTAAATGGAATAGTATTCTGAAACTGCTCCAGGGAAAAAAGAAAGAAAGTAGTGGGAAAATTTATGGTATTGGCTGTGCGCACCATTTCAGGAAATAGTCTTTGCCCTATATTTTTCTTCAAAGTATGCCATTTAACATACTTTGCAGCAAAATATTGAGCAAATATTGCTTCTGATCCATGTAATTGTCTGATGAATATATATTATCTCTTTAAAAAATGCCAAGACAAAATAACTTCTCAAAGAAGACATTTCATTTTGTAATGAAAGAGTCAAAAAGTCCTTAGATATATTGTAAGTTGATGTTAAATATATCTAATACTCCTGAAAGAGCCCTAAATATTTAGAATAACCTTAAAATTGTTTTATGATTCAGAATAGTGATCATAATGGCTCTCTTCTATCAAAGCTCAAAATTGGAGAAATAGATAAAATTAGCTGAAATAAGAAGACTAACAGATACAGTTAAGGATTTAACTTATAATGTTTATAGTAGGAGAACAGAGGAAAAGATTGTAAAGTGGTTGAGTCGATCTTGTCCAAAACTTGGTTTTGCTCTATCACAGATGATTAGGAAACAAAATCTTGATGGATCATTTGACATTACCCAGCTATGGGCTGAAACAAGGAGATTTTATCATAGTAGTAAGTCAAGTCTTCTTTGAGTCAAGAAAATTGTTCTATTCATACTCTTCGCATTGTGACTAATGTGCATTTGGGCGTGATTGTGTTCTGGTCTTTATTATTATTATTATTAAAAGTTTGATTTTCTGCCTTCTGCCTGCCAAAATGTAGATTGCAGACTGAAAGCAAGGAGACCAACAGGAAAGACCACTAGATAGTTCTTTTTAGATTGGAAATGACTTACATCTCAAAATGAAGGCAAATTTGAGATTTGTATCTCAATGGTTTTTTATGGGTCCAGGCTCAGAAATGCTTTATGTGAAGTTAGAATAAATAATTCATTGTTAGAAATTCTTGAGGAAGTGAAGTGAAATGAAGGACATGTATCAGCTATCATATATGTAAAATATGCAGATATTAAAATTATTATTTATAAGAAATGTTATAGTACATAGTCATTAACCACTCATCTAATGCATCAAATAAATTCTAAATTTCAGAACACAAAATATTTTTCTTAAGAGTTTGAATGGACCAAGACCAGGTTTAGTGAGAAGAATTATTTCAGACACAATCACACACACACACACACACACACATGCTGATGAACATAGGAACAAACAATATCTGAATTAACACTACAATAATATGTCTGTTTTTGATTCTGTACTGATGGCAGTTATACACACAAGCATACTCCTCTTTAGGAATTACAGAAAGGTTACAAGATTGATTGTCATGTTGGGGGTCTGCCACTGATGAAACTTCCCGTGACTTAAAAATTTCTGTGCTATCTTCTTCATTAAAACTTAATTTATAATCCAGTTGTTTTTCATATGCCAACTGTTTAGTAATCTGGCTGATTTATGTGAGGGAAGGCTGTAGCCTAGAAACTGCATGATGTTCAATTTAATGCTTACTACTAGCCACCAGCCTTTGAAATAAAGTAACTCATGAACATTTTCTATGGTCAGCTCTCTGACCATGTGCTAGATCAGGGATGTCAGACTTGATTTTACTGAGGGCCACATGCAGCCCCCCCCACCCGCAGCTCTGTTTTTGCTGGCAGAGGGCTGCAGTCAGCCTTTGTGGCTGAAAATGGAGCCTGGGAGGGCCACATGTTTTCACTGGCAGAGGCACCGCAGGCCAGTCCTTCGCTGTTTCCAGATTTAAGCACTCTGCAGGCCAGATCCGGCCCATGGGCCTTAAGTTTAACACCCCTGTTGTAGATGCTTACAAACAAGACTATATACCCAAGGATATGCAAGGCCTCCAATATGTATTCAGTACATCCTAATGCTGAGAATTGATTTTGTAATGGAAAGAAAAGCTTAAATTGTCTATATCTGAAGCCTGTGAAGATCATTCCTTGCACAACACCCCCCCCCAATAATTTAGTATGATAGGTTTTCTTTGGATGTATAGGTCCCTATTGTTAGTTCTGATGCAAAAAATGTATGGTTTTTGATAGATATAGAACCTTATGATATGACTACATGCTATTTAATTTTGTGATATATTTGCTTTGTAATGTGGTTTCTCTTTTGTTTTTGAAAAATATTAAACACATATATCAATTTATTTTATATTCAATCTTTTGTTGTGAAACTCAAAATGGCATATGCTGGGTTCATAAACATATTCCAATCTTGTCATCCAAGAAATAACCAAACTCAGGACAGATCTGTTTCACAATAGGCAACAGGCAACATGCACATACTATGTAAGTATATGTTGGTGCACATTTTCAAGATTTTTAAAAAAAAAACTATTACTAGCTGTACATGCTTTAGACAAGCAGCATAAGTATTCCAAACAAATGAAATGCAACATTTACATGAAGGTTTCTTAGCTAAAATTTTCTTTAAAATTTAAATAACGTTAGTTTCATCTAAAAGAAACATCACATAATGTTAGAATCACCAAGATTAGCTCTGCTGAAGTTTGGGAAACTTCTCTCTCTTCACATCCATCAAAGTGTCTCCATAATGGGACTTCTGCCATAAATGTGGTAAACAAAATGGTGTCATTCATAATCACAGTGTTTACCTGTACCTTTGTTTCCTGGTAATACATAATGTAGACTGAAAGGGATTTCTCTTTATACGTTTTGCAGTATTTACATTTAAATAGGGATTCATTGTGTGAGCATTGGAGAGACCATGAATGCCAAGATGATTTTAAATAGACCTACAGGGGATTATGTTCAGTGGAGGATAGGTGAATTCATGGTCCAATTGACTAAGTATTGGAGCATCATCAACTGGCTTAGTTATTCTGATGGCCCACAGAAAAAGCACTATTATTTTATCTATCTATCCATACATATATAGATACATACATACATCTACCCATTCATCTATTGCAAGAACAAGAGGCTGTTACAGCCAACTAACCTATTTGAGATAAGCACAGGGTTCCTGGAAAGAAATACAAATTTCCTAGCCAATGCAAGATAATTATCTCATACCGTAGTTACACCAGCTATCTTAGAGTGGAATTTTGAATAAAGCAAAGCACTGCCCTTCTTTACCACCATAGCAAATCAATCAATCAATCAAAATTTATTTATAATCCATAGGCCAACATATTATAGCAAAGATCAAGTATGGAAGCCATAATCCTGCCATGATTAATTTAACATTTTTCAATTTAATATGTTGGTTCTGAAAAGAGAAATAATGTGCTCATCAGCAATTATTTGGCATAAAAGTCAACTCGGTGACATTGGGCCAGTCAGTCTTTCTCAGCCTGACTCATTTTACAGGGAGTTGTGGAAAGTTTTTGAGCAAGATTTCAGAATGGTTTCCCACTGCCTGCTTCCTAGGGCTAAGAGTGACTGTTAGTTGTATGCCTAAAATGGGATAAGAACTCTTGGTCTCCTAGTTTGTAGCCTGGTGCCTTAACCATCACACTGACCTAGCTCTTTTATATCATATATACTATTTCATCTATCAGAGAATCCTAGAATGTTAATGTTGGAAGAAACCTTGGTAATCTTCTAGCCCATCCACTTGCCTACAGCAGGAATCTACTACTACAACATTGCTGACAGATGGCCATTCAGCTTCTGTTCAGTCACCCCCAGTGACAGTTATTTCTAGACCCTCCTTTGTTAAATAGCTCTTGCCATATTTTCCAGATTTCAACTGAAAATTAGTTACTGGTAATTTAAATTCACTGTTTCTTTTCTAGTCTTCTAGAAAAACATTGAAAGATTTATCCTGTTGTCCACCTGGCAGCTATTCATGTAACTGAAGACAGAATACTGTTAAAGCAAAGGAGTATAAAAGTATCCTACCTTCTTCCTCAAGTAAAATACAGAATTTCTGCTCTTTTCTTCTCTAATTTACTGGAAGCCTGGAGATGTGGGTGTCAATAATTGGGTCAGGGTTGGGAGTGATGATGGACATGAAATGATAGAAGAAAATTCCAGGGGACAAATAGCTGAGGTATAGTGGTTGATTATTTGAATGGAGAGGGCATGTCTGCATCTCCCATTACTTCCAAACACACTTTTGATTATACAACAGGTCCAAGGGTGGTATCTCATACTAAGGTATCATGTGACAAAGCTTTAAAAAGCTGGCTTTCTGCCCATGCGTTGGGAGATTAGATTATGATATCTTTGTGTGGATTGGTGCTAGGTTTTTGGTTTTATTGTTTTTTTATTTTATGTTTTAAGTATGTTTTACAGTTTTTAAAATGATTTTATTGGAGCTGCCCAGAATTGTCTGAAAGATGACTGGGTAAACAAATGACACATAGTGACTTAGACTGGGGACATAATGAGTGGAGGAAATGTTCTGAATTAAGAGAGAGAATTGAGGGTGCTAGGCATGATTGTGCAATGTTGAAGTATAACTGAAGATAGTACCTAAGTGAAAAATGTAGAAATCCTATTAGATTCGGTGGGAGACATGTACTTAAATTCACTTTTTAAAATCACTTAAAAGTGCTTAGGTCAAACTGATTTATAACCATGATTTATAGTTTGTGGTTAACAGAAATATATTTATTATTTGGGCTTGTTGTTTCAGCCAGCCTTATTTAAAACATTTGTATTAACATGCATTTTCATTACAGTATGGGATTCTACAAAACTCCTAATTATATTCATCTTCTCTACCCCAGAGATTGTTACTGTAAATATTTTGTGTCAAGCAAACTGCAGGTGCTGCATTTTGCATATGATTTGCAATGTTGTTGTACATCAGTGCATCCAAATTCAGATTTATGCTTTTATTTCAATTAAACATAGGTTAATCTAGCATGGGGAAGAGACAGAGAGAGATGAAAAAAAAGTATTACAAAATGAGTGTGCCTTGATGTTCTAGGTACATTAAATGATCTAGTGGCAAAATATTCATAAGCCATTTTATTATATAGTAGTTTCCTTTCCACCCCTAAGTAAAATCTGGGTGAATCTTTCTTTCTGCAAGTAACATCAGAGTTTTATCACCAAACTATATTCAGAAATAAACTTAGTGGTCAAAGAATTAAAAATGTATGGTTATTTTCTATCAAAAATACTAACTCTGGTAAATAAGTGTTTAATTTCTCATAGATTCAATTACTTTTCAGGGTATGCACTTAAGAGTTTTTAGTGTAGTGATCTTTAAGGTATATTCATGGCCCAGAAAAAAATAATAAAAAGAGGGCTTAGGTAGAGCAGCATACACAGGATAATTGCTGTAGAAACTGAGGTGAGCTATGTACAGTCTCAGAAGAAGCTTCGAGTTCTAATTAATTTTTACTTCTAATTTCTAATTTTAGTTCTAATTAAGGTTGTTTTGAATACATTTACATTTCAAAGGGCTAAAATACAAAAAAGACATCGAAGTACTGATGGTATTGTTTTCTAGTCTATCTAGGGAAAAAAATCTTACTACTTTTAGATCATGATTTAAAAAAGTGAATAAATTGGTGATACAGAATGTAAAGAAAATCCATTCAGTTCTTGGTAAACAGAATACTCTGTACAGGAAGCATAACGCATATATGTAGAAAAAAGTGTTAACATTTCTAGGAGAATCCATAGGAAAAGAAACCCCTATTTTTTTTTCTTTTCTTTTTCTTTTTCTGTAGAGTGCTTGACTTTTTTATTTTATTTTATTTTATTGAGACAGAACTTCCAGAAGCTCAAGGCAAGGGATTTTTTTCTTTAATTTTCCACATTTCAAGTCTTTAAAAGAGAACATAGTCAAGATTACCTTCAAATGTCTTTGAGTATTTGTAAAATTAGAAGTATGGAAATTAGCCCTGATTAGATTCAGGCATTCAAATCAATTAAATCAATTTAAAAAAACACCAATCTATTTAATTCAAACATCAGTATCAATTCAAAGTGAATCAAGGCCAATTAAATTTCAACATTACAATGTATGTGCATTTTAACTCAGGGCAGACAAGTTTAATTCACTGAATCAGATCAATCTGCTGATTCAATTCACTACTGTAAAACAGTTTGACAGTCCAAATCACTGCAAATCCATGTGAATAAATTCCAAATCTGAAATACAGGCAGTCCTCGACTTATGACCAGAATTGAGCCCCAAATTTCTGTTGCTAAGTGAGATGTTTGTTCAGTGAGTTTTGCCTCATTTATAGCCTTTCTTGCAAAAGTTAAGTGAATCGCAGCAGTTGTTAAGTTAGTAACACAGTTTTCTGGCTTTCCCATTGATTTTGCTTGTCAGAAAGGTGCAAAACAGGATCACATGACCCTGGGATGCTGCAGTCATCATAAATATGAGTCAGTTGCCAAGCATCTGAATTCTGACCACATGACCATGGGGATGCTGCAATGGTTGTAAATGGTCATAAGTCACTTTTTTTCAGTGCCATTGTAGCTTCAAACAGTCACTAAATGAACTGTTATAAATCAAAGTCTACCAGTATGCACATAAGGATAATGAAAACATGGACTGTGAGGAAGTGCCTTTATTTTCACCTTAAACACTTATGGCCTGAAGAGGCAGCTCAGGAGATGGTTCAGGTGATAACACATAATCTGGTAAATCAAAAGTTAGAATCAAATATTGATTCTCAAATCCTTTTCCTCATCCTCAGTTACTTACAATTTAACTGACTAGTAAAGAAGTAGTTGCAGCCCACCATACATAGGAAGAGAGCAGAAAAGTTTAAAGTTAAAAAGGCCCAGCTTTTTAATTTAATCCAATTACCATAATGAAATGTTGTAACGATATATGTTGATTTTCCTAAGGCTTCAGCAAGAACATTCTTAGTGCTGGCTATCTGGAGACATGTGATTTTCATATTGCCCTAAGAATACAAGGCAGAAATAGGATCCAGGCTTCAAACTACCAAGAATATCCTTGAATCCATTTTTTTCCTGCTAGCCAGCTAATTAATACATTAGATATTTAAATAATGCCTCAGATTGCCCATTATATTTCTCCCGTCTATATTTCTTACAGATATCATATACCTTGCTCTCTCTCTCCTAATATTTTCTAGTGATATTAACACAGGAGCCCTGGTGGCACAGTGGTTGGAATGCAGTATTGCAGGCCAACTCTGCCCACAGTCTGGAGTTGGATCTTGATGGGTTCAAGGTTGACTCAGGCTTCTATCCTTCCAAGATTGGTAGAATGAGAACCCAGATTGTTGGGACAATATGCTGATATTGTAAACCACTCAGAGTGCAAGTGTATAAGTCTAAGTGTTATTGCTATTGCTAGCTTACTGTCGGTGGGTCTGTTGAGGAGACTGGAAGATGGCACAGAACTGGCAAGAGAAAAGCAATATGGATTATAATGAAAGTAGTTAATGAGTCAACAACCAGTCACTTTATAATCCTACTAATATTAAACAACCCTCAGATTCATTGTTTTACTGACTTCAGAAGGATGGAAGGCTGAGTCAATCTTGAGCCCTGGCAGGATCAAACTCCAGACTGGGCAGAGTTGACCTGCAGTACTGCATTCCAACCTCTGTGCCACCACGGCTCCTACAGCAACATTAGAGGCGGTCCCCAAGTTGTGCACAATTTAATATTATTGCATAGAATGTGATCTGGAGATAGATTACTTACTCTTCTGTAGTCTAGTAGCTCCAAAGCATGGTTATCTAGAACATTTAAAAATAATTTATTGCAATTTTATCTCCTTACTACAATCATCACTTTGAGAAAAATGCATACAGAAGAATATGAATTTTCTATTAATTATATGGCATGCTTGGAATAGATTTAAATGTGTTTCTATTAAGATAGAAATTATTATTTCCAAAATAAGAAATAATTGGCTCTGTTGCTTGATACCATCACAGTAAACAGAATTGAGGTATTCCATTTCACTCATAGCAAATAGATACTAGAATAAGGCATGATCTGCCTACTCTCTCCTGTTACTCAAAAAGTAATACCGTAATAATAAGAGATAATCGCCAATTAATCAATGCTTCTTTTTCAATAGAGGAATAGGTCTGTGTCACTGATTTCAGTTTTTTGACTGATTGCTGTCTGTTCTGGCAATGTTTTGAGACAAAACTAGATGGGAGCATATTTGAAACATCCTTATAAAGTTGGTAAGGTGCACTGGCATGAAAAATATATCTTGAAATGTTGCACATTCAGTCCCTAGAAAACTTTCATTTAAATTGTTCATTAGCTTGAATGGGAGTGATATTTCTCAATTTATCTATAACAGGAATAGCCCACAGAGTAAGCTAAGAAATGAATAATTGATAATATTCTATAATCCCATTAGCTGTCATATTTGCCATTTTATTTGAGGCTGGTCTACTTCCTCATCTATGGAATGACTAAATTCTCAGCCATGACCTAAATAGGTGATAGCTCACATTTTAATAAAGCATAATTATCCTTTAATTTACAATAATGCCAGCTGCCTGGAAACTAGGATCTTCTTCCAACTTTGACTGAAAGTTAAAAATATCTAAACACCCACTATGGTTGCTAAATATGGTGCTAGTCCACTAGTCATTAGAAGGTAACAGAATTCCCATACAGGTCAAATGGCATCCAGCAAAATTGAAACAATCAGGGGATATAATAAAAGCAAACCAATTCCTTTGTTTGAAAGTAAGTAATTAGGATTAAGTACTATTATTGAGCTTTCACAGCTTCTAATCATTTTGTGACTTGTGGCATCAGATTCACTTCAAATGCTGATACCTGAAGGGCTGAAATTGGCAAGGCAGGAGACAGCATTACTTAAGCCATACAAAATGCTTGTATTTAGGCAAGCAGATCCCAAACTCAAAGATGTCAAAGTCTGCTGCTTCCGTAGATTAGAAGGAAAAAGCTTAAAATTTAAACTTTGAGACTCTGTTTCAGCATCTCTCTCTCTCTCTCTCTCTCTCTCTCTCTCTCTCTCTCTCTCTCTCGCTCTCTCTCTCGCTCTCCCGCTCTC
>JANHFL010004263.1:20069-33970 GCA_032468155.1 Oxyrhabdium leporinum
AAGAAGAAGAAGAAGAAGAAGAAGAAGAAGAAGAAGAAGAAGAAGAAGAAGAAGAAGAAGAAGAAGAAGATCATCATATTTTCAGGCTGAAGTCTAGTTCCTTAAGGAGGAATCTCAAGGTTGTTGATATTATGTTCAATTATGCAACAAAGTTATCCAGTGTGGAAGCTTTTGCACTTCAACTGAGCCAAAATCATCTTGGTCTTTATAAATAATGAGGCTTCATTATTTCTATATACAGTTTCCTTAGGAATCAGGATAATATACAGATGGTCCCAGACTGCCCCTCAATACCCTTGAGATCTTCATTATGAGGAAATAGCAGAGCTTTACATTACTTTTCTATGTTCACTCTCATTCTTCTTACTGAGCCCAGTTGCCATTTTAGATTAATTGTTCATCTTATGCTGCAGCTGCTCAATACTTACATTCAATACTTTATTAGTTATTGGCTTACTACTGATCTATCAGTGTGGCACAATGAAATGTGATTTTAAAAAGATTCTTGCTATTTAATTTGCCAGGAACTTGTCACCTTAGTAGTGCTTTGATTGACATTTTATTGAAATGGGGAAAAAAATCAAGATATGTTAAAATAAAACCATAATTTCTTCCACATGTACTCCACATCTCAGTCAGCTGTTCATTTGCTATATACTCATTGAGACCATAATTATTTATGTGGAGAAAAATAATACATTAAGATTTATTTATTTTTTTACAAATGTCAGCTGCCATTTTGCTCCTTTGTGAAATTTAAATATTTTAAAAACCTATTTTCTGCCTATTTCAATCACTTTTAAAAAGTAACTACTTTCCACCTCATAACCATTAACAGTTTTCAATAAGGGTTCAAATTCACATTTCAACTGGACAAGCACTTCATTAGTTTTTAAATTCAGTTTCCTGATCAAAACCTTTTCCTTCCTGGAATCACACTATAATCAAATCCAGGCAGAAAGATAATACAAGAAACAGGCTTTCATAAATTTCCTTACACATTACCAACAGTTTAGTTTGATTTTTCTCCTTATCCTATTCTTGCTTCTCCAAATCTCTCAACTGTAACGTGGCCATATTCTTATCCCATTTTTTGAGTGGATAAAGTCCCTGATAAATGTTTTATCTAGGTATGCTGTTATAATCAGGAATCTTAACAGCAGGAGAAAATAGTTATTAGAGTTTTGACCAATAAGCAAATTATATTTCCTCCCAAACATGGAAATTAAATTCCTACCTTTAATGGTAAAGGTATAAAGAAAATCTATATTGTTGGAGGAAATTGCATTCTTGGAGAATGGGGACAAAGCAAGTGAAACAAATATTTGCTACTTTAACTGAAAAACAAATGTTTATTGCAGAAAAATATATGGAATATGTGGTCATGGTGGTAGCTTAACTCCTAAGTAGCACCTTCTATCAAGTAGACTTTGCTTGGGAAGAAAATGACAAAAAATTCTGAAAATGATAATTCATATCCAAATAGTAGACATACAGAAAGTTAACAGAGAGATTCTATAAATTGTTAAATCTATATCCATGCCTGACTGCCCCTTGTAGTCAGTAGATCTTGAAGTGCTGAAGCATCAATGCAACTAAAGTCATATTTCTAACATATTTATCTATATCACTCATGTTAATAAATTTCAAAATATTTCATAGAAAGGAATCCTCTAAGTTACTGATGCCAGTTATCTGGAAGCCTTTCTTATTCACTATTAGTTCCATGTAGATTTCATTTGTGTTATCTGTCTAATAATCTGAAGTATAAATAATTCCAAAAAATGCTGTCTTCCTGACTCATGTTTTATATTATTCTGAGGCTTTTTGATAGCCTTAATTCTGCATGCATTTTTGCAGTCTAGTTTTAAACATCAAATTGAGCAGATATTTAGAGAAAAGGGTCATTACTAGAATTCTGGTAGCAGTTTGCATGTCTTCAGCTGTCATTACTAAAATATCCTCTAATGAGAAATTAGGAAATGCAGAATGGCTTTTTATGACATCCTTTGCTAAATGTTTCTGGAACTCAAACTTGGCAAATGGACACCTTTTATCCACTAGTCTTAGTTCTGAATGAAATATGCATGGCCTTTTCCAAATGAATATATTTTAAATTTTGCAATATATGTAATAGTTTTGGCATTTCCAACAAAGCCCGGTATATTTTATTAACTCTTGGGAGAGGATGGATAATTTTCTCATTCTGTGGCTAAGTTCATGTAATGTCAATTTGGAACTTTTTTTTATTGTATATACATTGTATTGGTATATAAAGTTAATGGAATTAGAAGCTGAATCTCTCATGTTATAGTGTACATCAATATAGCAATTACAATCACGCCTGAAACTTTTTGTAAGTAAACTTTTACTTTAAGCATTTACAAAACTTAAGACATGGATGTTCAAATATGCAAATAGATTAGTACATCCATAAATGGTTTCAGTCCTGTGATCTTGTCCCAGAGCTGCTACACCAGATATTATGACCATATGGAAAGCTCAGGGGTACATAAACATAAGCTCACTTAAATCTCCTCATGAAATAAAAAAATCTCCAGAAGATCAAGATAAATGCTCTTACAGTATCCAATGTATTATCATTTTGCAATGAAATTTTGCATTTGGGAATCCAGATTATCTTTCTGTCTTGGAAAACAAATGTTTATCTTGTATGAAATGTCTTGTTAATTTTCAGCAGCAAAGCAAAGGGCAACAGAGAAAGGATTTTTCCTCCCTTGAAAATCCTATTCCAATTCTTATTCTAGATATGAATTGTCTTAAACAGGGAATGCATGAGATAAGAAGGTTGCTATGATGAACATTGGACAGAAAAGAGCTAAGCATGCTCTCATACAGAAAATTATTCCTCATATTATGCTCCCAGCAGATATTAGAAGTGGTCACAATCATCCACTTCCAGCTATCTCTTTATTGCACTCTGTAATATTAGATGAAGAATTTTCAATAGCCACACATTTTCCATTGAGAACTAGTACTTTAAAATGTTTATTTGGAAATATTTCCCCTTGAAACTGAAAAAAAAATGCAATATTTAATATTTGAAGTTAATGAGTATATGTAAAAATAATAAGGTATCTTACTTAGGAATGCAAGTTAACAATATTACTTTTTCAGCTGTTAAAAATTGAATAGAAAAGAGACTGTGCCACAAAATCACTAAAGGAAGCAATTCAGGGTTTAATCAGTATGAAAGACTAAATCTATGAAACAATTAAGCAACTTTGAAAAAAACACACCGATGCACATGAAATGCAAGTGAATCTATCACATATTAAATATCACTGATGATGGATGCTTTCCATTAAGTTATCTGCAGAGATCTGATCTTGGAATGGGAGAATTTACCATGGCCAATTCCCTGCAGCTAGCTTGCCCTGGTCAACTCGCCTAGGCCAACTTGATGTGGGACAACTTGATACTACCGGATAAGTCACCATGGGTCAATTTAACACAGGATAACTGAACACCAGATAACTGTACTGTTATCTGCCACTGTTTCTTCAAATTTTTGTTTTTCACATTTCATTTTGTCCCTCCTTTAGCATCCTTTCTTTAATGATTCTATTCCATCATTTCTTCAATATTAGTGTAACTCTTGTATTTCTCAATTAACTTACTTCCTCTTGTAATAAAGGAATGGTTATCAGTACAGTACAGTCATCTCACATTCAGTTATACTGTGTTCAAATTGTCCCATGTTGAGCTGGCCATGTCAAGTTGACTGGTGTGAGTTGGCCATGGCAAGTTGTCCTATACCCTCTGATCTAACCTAAGGTTTCTTTGAGACAAACGGACAATGTCAGTTATTGATAATAACTGTGCTAATTTTACTTTTTTGTTCCTTTTTAAATGTTATTTTACTCTGTACATGCTATTCTATGACCAAAATAAAGATATGATTTTGATCTGAGAAAAAAACCACTGATATTTGTTTTCTTGGACTTTTCTTTGAAACAACAGAAAATACAGGTATTATATCAGTTACACCAATGTTCCTGCTTAAAGTTGACATTATGTCATTTATTGAACCAGTCTTATGGTGATTCTACATGGAATACAAAACAACTATTTTTGTCTTCATTAGCTAATATAGAGAGCTAATGTGTTAAACTTCCCAGTGGAAACAAATCAGCCTAGACTTGTTCAATATTTAGCAGATATTTAGAGAAGATGCCTGAATCTTACAAGGTATGAGGTACATAGTACATGTCATTGGTTATTGTTCAGAATGTCCTGTTCACCTCTACTAATAGCACTATGATTTTATTAGTGAACTAGGATTTCAGTACAGTAAATACAGTACTGTCACTATCCCACCAGAACATATTGATAAACTTAGGTTTGGGAATCATTAAAGATGATTAGGGACCTTTTGCTTTTTTTAAGACAAAAAACAAAACAAGAACACAGAGTTAGCAGAAGACACTTTGCAATCAAATATCTATAAATTAACATGGATTTCACAATATCACCATAAAATGTTGTCATTTTAAACAAATGGATAGTACTGTTTTCTGAAAATATTTTTAAAAACCTTTGCAGTATTAATATGCCAATGATACAGTTTTTCATTAAAAAGAAATAAGTAAGGATTTTCTTCTTTCACCTTTAGAAATCAAGTTTTTGTAAATGTTCCACATTGACCTGAGATATTGAGATTTTGCAAAGGTTTCTGTTTAATTTAGTTTAATTTTTAGATCAGATGCAATAATTACTAATGGCAAAGCACTATAGAAAAAGTAATATTGTTTGTTATTTTAGAAAACAAACCTATTTTAGGTCTTAATCTGAGCACCAATATTTATACAATGAAGATTATATTAAGAAATAGGATCAAAGTTTGACCAATGCATAAACCTAGGATTCCAGTTGCAAGCAAATGTTGATAGAATGATTGATAATATTGTAGTAACATATAGAAAGGGAAAATATTAGCTATGCCTATCCATATTTCCATATCAAGGGGTAGAGATATAGTAAAACAAGCTGACTAATAACCTGATAAAGGTCATCTACCTATTTGGATACTGCCAACTAGCTCACATGCACTCAACATAAAACATAAAAAGTGTATAGACTTTGTAAAGTAAAGTAAAGACAAAAAGCAGACTGAGAGGCTGAAATCTCACTTGCCTCCAATACAGTAACAATGTATAAAGACTCCCACCTTGGACAAGAGGTTGGATTAAAAGACCTCCAAGATGCCTTCCAGTCCTTTCTGTATCTATGTCCTTTTCAGCAATTCATAGGTCATCTTCATGTTTTGTCATGCAAATCTCTTCTGAATAAGAGACTTTTATCTTTCTGATTGTCCACATACTCTACAATTTGCACAATAATGAAGCATTTGGTTTTTCTGTATAACCTTTTGAATTCCATGTTGTGTCTATGCTATCCACCACTGCATTCAATGCAGTGCAATATTTCCACATTTTCATGTGGAAATAGAATCACTTTCTGTGGATGAAAATTAACTGTAGTAGGAGATGCTGATGAAGAGGATAAATCTCTTTCCACATGAGTACTGCTTGAATGCTTAATTCCCCAAATAGACTTACCTGTTTATTTGGCATAATTTTCTACAGCTGTGACTGAGCATGAAATGATAGCTATCACTGCTGTTTATCATGACATGTCACATAACAGAAGCCACACTGTGAAGCATCACAAGTCACCCTCACTGGATAATGTGGATTATAAAATGAGAATTCCATGTCTGAATATAAAGTGCGTTCAGAAAGTATTCAGACTCCATTCACTTTTGTCAATTTTGTAATGCCACAGCCTGATTCTACAGTTGTTGAAATTCATTTTTTGTCATTAATCTACACTCATGATAAAGTGAAAAGAGAATTTTAGAAATGCCTGTAAATTTATTAAAATGAAAAAACTGAAATATCACGTTATTCAGTATTCAGACCCTTCACTCAGTCCTTTGTTAAAGCACCTTTAGCAGCAATTACAGCCTCAAGTCTTTTGGGGCACAACATGACAAGCTTTACACACCTGGATTGGGGGATTTTCTGCTATACTTCCTTGCAAGGCCTCTCAAGCTCAGTCAGATTGGATAATGGACATTGATGTACAGCCATTTCCAGGTCTCTCCAGAGATGTTCAATAGGGTTCAAGTCAGGACTCTGGCTGGGCCATTCTAAGACATTCACATAGTTGTCCCTAAGCCACTCCTGTGTTGTCTTGACTGTGCTTAGGGTCATTGTCAAGCCGTAAAGTGAACCTTTGGCCCAGTCTGAAGTCCTGACCACTGTGAAACAGGTTTTCATTGACGATATCCCTGCACTTTGCACCATTTAGCTTTCCCTCAACTTTGACCAGTCTCCCAGTCCCTGCTACTGAAAACATCCCCACAGCACTATGCTTCACTGTTGGGATGATATTGGGCAGGTGATGTTGGGATGATATTGGGCAGGTGATTGGGCAGGTTTCCTCCAGACATAATATTTAGAATTAAGCTCAAACAGTTCAATCTTGGTTTCATCAGACCAGAGAATCTTGTTCCTCATAGTCTGAGAGACCTTCAGGTGCTTTTTTGCAAACTCCAAGCAGGCTTTCATGTGTTTTGCACTAAGCAGAGGCTTCTGTAAAGCCCAGATCAGTGGAGGGCTGCAGTGATGGCTGTCCTTCTGGAACTCTGTTCTATATCCAAGCAGGATTTCTGGAGCTTAGTCAGAGTGACCATCGGATTCTTGGTCACCTCTCTTACTAAGGCCCTTCTCCTCTGATTGCCCAGTTTGACTGGGTGAACAGCTCTTAGAAGAGTCGTGGTTGTGCCAAACTTCTTCCATTTGAGAATTATGGAAGCCACTATATTCTTAGGTAGCTTCATTGCATCAGAAATTTTATTGTAGCCTTCCCCAGATCTGTGTTTTGCAATAATCCTGTCTCTGAGCTCTGCAGGCAGTCCCTTTTGACCTCATGGCTTTTGCTCTGCTACAGTACACATTGTCAGCTGTGAGGCCTTCTATAGAAGTGTGTCTTTCCAAATCATGTCCAATCAATTAAATATACCACAGGTCAACTCCAGTCAAGGTGCAGAAACATGGCAGCAAAGACCAAGAGAAATGGGAGGCACCGGAGCTAAATTTAAAGTGTTGTTGCTAGGGGTCTGAATGCTTATGCCAATATTATATTTCAGCCTTTTCTTTTTAATAAATTTACAGACATTTCTAAATTTCTGTGTTCATTTTCTCATTATGGGGTACTTAGCTTAATGAGGAAAAAATGAATTTCAGCAACTGTAGAATCAGGTTGCAGCTTAACAAAATTGACAAAAGTGAAGGGGTCTGAATACCTTCTGAATGCACTCTATTTTCATGGCCTCTGTGAAAGCTTCTTGCAGACCACACATAATAGTGTATTAAAGAGATACACAATAGTCTGCCAGTCTCTACAAAACTGCCTCGGTATCAATGATACACCTTGTCATTTTTTTCTAATGATAATTATGTTATATGAATAGCACTAGTTGCCTGCACTTAGTTCAAAGCTCATTGGTAAACAGCTAGCGCTATATTATTCAAAAATGTGTTTTACATCAATAAATGTTGTTTCTATTTACAGCCAGAAACACCTTGAAATCTTCCTTTCTTTTTATCTGTAAATGTTGCCATCAACTATTTTGCCAGTAAAGTTGACAACATTGTTCTTAAATCTAGATAAGAGAAATTGCCTGATAGTAGTGAAGTATTGGTAATTTTAAAATCACTTCAGGAAGTTTCATTAATTTAACTCCTGGAGACAGAACCAAAATTAATGGTTTTTGAAGCAATTCCTTTAACTTCAACCATCCAGTTCAGTTTTTAGCTTTTTCCATGTCACATCAAAGTGAGCACAGTTTATGAAACTATGCTGTGGTAAGTTTCTATTTCACTTTTGATATGATAAGGATGTGGATATGATCTTTGAGCACAGGGGCAGTAGTATCCAATAGCTTTTTGAACTTATTCTTGGGTAACTTGGCATTAGAAAACATGATGTGTCGGTGGGTTGATAAAATCCAGTGGAAGCTTCCTCAAAGAATAATGATCCTGTGTTTGTCCATCTGTTCTTGCATCATTTAAGTCCAACATATTTTTCTATTTAATAGTATAATTATCAGTGTTACTCAGTAGGAATGATTTTCTCTCCAATATATTTTTTTAATTCTATTTAGATTCTCTGATATGCCTCTTAAAAGCATGCTGTAATATAATAATACAGTAAAATGAGCATGTAATTGTATTGGTATGTTTTGTGATTCTAGTGCAGGAGTGTCAAACTCATGGCATCACGTTGTTGTCACATGGCATATCACAACTTTTTTCCCCTTTGCTAAACCAGGTGAGCGTGACACATCCAGCCCACGGGCCGTGAGTTTTACACCCCTGTTCTAGTGTAAGGAACACTACTCAAAGTTCACTTTTTACTTTATTTTACTTTTACTTTAAAGAGTTCCAAGTTAGCTACCTGGGTTTTATTGTCAAATTCTTTATATTTGGCATGCACAATTGTACTCTTTATAAAGTAGTAGCTTATTTCATTTCAGCATATAAGTATCCTATTTGCTCAGCAACAGCTTCTACTGAATGTTCTGTTGGTTTCTCCTTTTAATCTGTATTCAGTTGTGGTGTGTGTGTGTGTGTTAAACCTCTATTACAATGGTAGCACAGTTTATTTTGATCTACTACTGGTTATTCGTACCATGTTGCAAGTTTGTTTACATTTTCCCTCATGCCTAACTGGAGCTCTGTAGTATATTCTGGTTTCCCTGGAGATAACAATTTCAGTTGTACTCTTAAATGTTAATTCTGTCTTTGTTAAGAGTCTTTTTTGAATGCTTTATTTCAGAATTCCATGAAATAGCCAGTGTCTCAATACATTGTGCTGAGAGAACAGCTGCAATAGCCAGACAGTTTTCAGCTGCATTTGCCACAAAGGATTTTCTTGCTTTATTATTTGCAGTTATAAAAGACCTTGCAGTCAGAATAATAAGCTGGATGTTTTGCATTCTACATTTAATAAAACAGGCACCTTTTTTCTACAACTGTATCATCTTAGCTTTAACATCTTTCTCAGATCTCTCTGTGTATAATGCCCAATCAGTTGCTGGTGGTATCAAAGACATTCATCTTCCCAATAAAACTAGCTCTCTGGTATATTCTTTATCTTGGTGTGGTTGTTCATTATTTTCCTCTATTTCTTTGTTTTGCTATTTGCTGCCCAGCCCTACCCCAGACATCTGGTGATGCTTAGCTTATCCCCCCACTCCCAGGATCCAATTCTATCACCTGGGTTGCATGTTTTCTATTAATCAAACCAAAAACACTAGAATCAGGAGTAAGATTTATTTGGTGTTTGCTTTACTGAAAGTTCTAGGAGAAACTGACTTCAAGAATCATAACATAGATAGGCAGTTCATGATAATAGAATAACAGTACTAGATCACAGATATGTTTATTCAGCCATAATAAATACAATAATAATGCAAAATATCACAATATTACTTCTTCTGAAGTAATAAAGAATAGGCATTATTCCAAAATCAACTGCTCTAGTGATAAGAGATTAGGTCAGTGGGATGCTCCATAGAGGCCTAGTATTCACATCATTTACATATAATTATTTTTGTTTTAATATTTATTAAAGTTAATTATTTTTTCTTTTTATTCCAGCTCCACTCATTTCCTTTTCTGACCAGTTTTGGATTGCATATGAGTTCTTCTTCCACACTTTTGCTAAAGATTATGTTCCTCTGCTTTAGTGTGAGTAACCACTATTCATTTAGCTGCGATAGATTTTATTCCCTGCAATGTAAATAATAGCAATATATTCCTCCCACCACACACAGGCCTGGAATTCAAAAGCCATCCAATCAAAGACAGTCTCTTGGAAGATGTTGATTACAGAAAAAAAGGGATATAAAACATGATGGGCTGCATAATGCTCCTGAAAGCCTTTTCCATCTTCAGACATTTCTTTACCCTTCTCCCACCCCCATATTAACTCTTTATCATCATCATTGTCATAGTTTGAGTACTCACCCCCCCCACACACACAAGTAGGGTATTGATTTTTCAAATAAAAAGATTGATTTTCCCCCACCGCTTTTATTACAAAGTTCAAGGCTTTTAATAAATGAATTTGTGGCCTTTCAGTGAATTAATGGAGTTTCCTCCATTGGACCAACTCTTAAGATATCATCTAGATATATTAAATGTCTTATTTCTAAGGCTGTTAGAATTGACCCTACAACTCTTAATAGCATTGTGAATGATCCCAGGGCTGTGAAAAGACATAGCCAGATGATGTAAGATTGTGCTTTTGTGCAGTTTGTGCATTTCTAAATCATAGACAATTTAGGAATCATTCAGAGGTTGTTGTTTTTTCTCCCTTACCACTACTATTACTATTGTAGATACTGGAATAGTAAGTTAGCATAGTGATTTAATATGCTTTATTCAGGTATAACTGAAAATAACACAAAGAGAAGGGACTTTGGCTACTCTCTTTACAGGTAATTTTTCAAGAGAGCACATAGTCTAAGACCTATTCTTTTCCTGGCAATTATCTGGACAAAAACAAGGGCAGCCTTTTATTAATGTGTGGTCCGTAAATAGATCATGATCAGTTTTGATTACCTATATGTAGACACCATGGTCAAAGTCATGTCTGCCATCTGAATATTACTGTGTGCTATTATTGCTCTCTTAAAAATAATTTTGATGGTGGAATAATTATCTTCCGTTTTGATGTGTGAGGTATACTGTATATGCAAGTCTTGGGGAATCACTATGTTTCCATATGTTGAAAGATAAGTTTGATGAAACTTAAATGTAATTCCTTTCTTCTCAAAGGCCTATAATTTTCAATTTCCTATGAGGTCTTGTTTTTGTTTGTTTTTGGTGTTGTTTTTTTGGGGTGGTGAAGCCCATATGAATAGATAAAATCTAAAATAAAACACGTTGCAGCTACAAACACCCTCCTAAATGAGCTAAGACTGATTTTCACCCAAGAACCTGAAAAGCATTTTAAAAATATTATTTTAAAACCCATTTTTTTACAGTTTTTAAATGTATTTATTTTAGATGGCTCTAGGCAGCTTACATTTTAAAAGCATGAAAATCAGAATTGAGAAAAAGATAACAGACATTCAGAACAGAATCCAAACACAACACAACCCCCACCCCCACCTACCCTAAATCCTGGTAGAGCAATCAACTGGCAGGATTATAGTTGATTGATGTAGAGTTTCTTGCACAATTACAGCCTCCTAACTAAAGGCAAAATTAGGGTTAAAATGATGTACATACTGGGCATACTTCCATGACATACTTAATCAAGTCAATTAAAGAATAAAAATGTGAACATGCCATGCAAACCTAGAAACCTGATCATCTTTCAGTTAAATGAGAATCAGAGCACCCACAGGAGTGCCTAATTTATTTTGTTGGATAATTGACCTGATTCAAGAAAATCTTTAAAAGAAAGTGAATCTTAGGATAGCTCTCCTTTCTACTACTGGCACAGAGAAAAGAACCTGGAGAATGCACATAAAGGAGACTGTTCCAACTCCTATGCTTATCTCTACTTTGTTACCCTCCCGGGGAATACCCAAAGGAAATGAAATAATACACAAAGGGAGTTTTTTCTTCATTTCATCAGGTGCTCTAATTTTTGAATCTCAGAAAGATAATGTACCATATATGTTGAAGAGCATTGAAATATGTTCTTCTCTCCAATAGATTCCTTCCCGATTTGCACAAATTTGATGACTATGCTTTAACTAGCGACTGGAGAAAATTGGTTGCGAGACAAATAGTTCATGGGATGGCAAATGAAACCCACAAACAGCAGGGAGCTTGGCAATTTTACACATTAATAGCAATAAACTCAGGTGTATTGCCAGTCAAAAAGCAATTACTGTGTCAGATGGATGTACCTGCATAATACACATGTTTACAAATGTTTTTCTATCAAACATCAGATTACTTTGATATACCTTTATGCAAAACTGAATCCAACCTTTGAGCTCTCACATCTAAAGAAAATAATGAAACCATTAGGGAACAGTTTCCTGTCAAAAAGGAAAACAAGAGGAGGAAAATCCTTTTTACATTTCTTCCAAGCATGGATTTTTTTTTCAACTATTAAAAAGGAAATTTGTCTTTTCTTTACAGCCAAAGCAGAATTTAGACTTTTTTTTCCTGAGAAATGAAATACACTATAAGAAATCCATATTAAACTGATGAAATACACAAATGTGACTCATTCTTGTCATGTAGAAATGCAGATTGTTTACAAATGCAGATCAAGTCAATCAGTATGTATTTAGCATATGCATATTTCCTTGGGTAAGTATGACTTATTCATAGTTTTTACATATTGTTCTTTCAGCTGCTCATTTGTTTATCTTTCTTACAATAAAAATCCCTGTCTTCTTCTAGATAATCTGATATGTCATATAGGGAATAGACTCATGATATGTTTTTATCATTTTCATTTTCTTGCCAAATAACCAAAGAGCAAATGTTCTCTCATTCATGTTCTTCATCAGAAATCTTTTTCTTTGGGGCAAAAATGTTTTTATTAGCAATCAAATGCTAAAAGCATTCTTTTATAACTGAATTAGATACTCTAAACAATGGAATTGCTGCCATGCACATTTCGTACCCATAGTTGCTGACAGGAGAGGACACATGGAAATGATTAGTTGAGTTATATCACCTTGTTTCCTGCTGTAATAAAGTAGGATCAGGAGGATCTCCCTAATTTTTAAAAGATTTACCTTTGCTTTAAGGATCAGGAATTTCCAGCATTTCCTCAGCTATTATTTCTGGACAGCCGCAACTTTGGATAATAATTCATTCCAGGCTACAGAATAGCTTTTCATTCTGTCAAATGATGCCTTACTGTCTTTCTGGAGATTGCAGAGAGAGGGAGAAAGAGGAAGGAGAAGAGAGTGAAAGAGACAAAGAAAGAAGGGCCCATATGTAGCAGAGTTGTATTATTTATCTTATAAGCAATATTTTCTCATACATAATGCATCTAATAATATGTATCCCTGATGGAATTGCTATAGTTTTTCCAAGTCTTTAAAATGTCATATGTGAGGAAGAAAGTTATGTTGCTGGATCATGATCAATAGTTTATGAACTATAAAAATAAAAGATAACAGCATCTGATTATCTGGCAGAACAAATATCACAGTTGGTATACAAATATACCAATTACAAGGCCATCATCATAAAAGAGAAATTACTTGCTTCTATCACTCCTCTAAAGGTGAAAGTTTTCGTTTCAGAAGCTTCAGTGATTAGCTGACCCCTACGGTCTGCATACTTGTTGTATGTTTATTCCAACAAAGAGCAGTACAATTTAGCACAAACACCTGCTGTTTCTCTCTTAACTAATGATCTTCAGTAACTCTCCTGATGTGCATCTTATTCACCGTAAAAGAACTCTGAAATCTACCTATGTGATTGAGAGGCCTGGCTTAGCTGCAAAGTACTAAATATAACATTGATTCAGTTAAAACACAAACCCAATTTAATCTGTTTTTTCCATAAGACTGGATATTTATTTGTAACATTCTTATATTGCATATCATGCAGAACATTTGGATTAAAACAAAAAAATATCCTTTCTTCCAATCATGGGGCATTATCCAAATGATAAGTTCATGACTGGATATTCTGAATCACTTGCCAAAGATCCAGGGGTGGGCTGCTGAGGAGTTCGGGTGGACCCTTAGTGAAGATTCTGCAGGGATCGCTGAACCCCCAAATCCCACTCCTGGCTGGCCCCTCCCACTCTGCCCACCCCTCCCACCCCTCCCAGGAGTTTTCACGCGGCCCACTCTGGATGTAAGTAACTGCAGGGTG
>JANHFL010004263.1:49927-60203 GCA_032468155.1 Oxyrhabdium leporinum
ATTTCTTTATATGTATGTATGTATGTATGTATGTATGTATGTATGTATGTATGTATGTATGTATGTATGTATGAATGAAGAAATCTTCTCTTTTTGTGGCCTTCCTTGACTTTATATATATATTTGTACAAGGTAGTGAAGTAGCAAAATATGGTCAACCGTTGATCTCCCTTACCTAATTGAGCTTGTTCATCTTTAATTATACCCTCTGAGATTATCCAATCTTGAAGTTTGTGATTTAGGTACTTAGCATACAACTTGCTCACAATACTCAGTAGACTAATGGGCCTGTAGTTACATGGATCATTTTTATTTCCCTTTTTATAGATTGGTACAATAATTGCCATTCCTCAATCTCTTGGCATACATTCAGTCTGATCTATAAATATAAATAGAGATGCTAAAAGGGGTGTCCACCAACTAAGGTTCTTTTTAATTATTTCTGGGAGAACAAAATCAGCACCGAGACCCTTATTAACCTTAAGAGATCTGATCAGCTGCGGAACCTCTTGTGTAACTGGCAACCAATAAGGGACAGGGTCCAAATTAATCTGGCTTTTATTCATTTCCTGTCTTGAATCTACCTCCATCTTCTGTACAAAATTCAAAAGGTCACATGATACTATCTAGTAATCAACTGTAGATTTTCTTTCTGCACCCCAATAGATGTATTCTGCTGGGTGGTCCCCAATTATGGAACCATTAAGGATACATAGGTCCAGACATGCAATCATCTGCTTTGCACGTAGAGTACAATTTAAATTCTTTGGAATATAAGGGTTCCTTTATATAATCTTATAATGGATCTTAAATTGGTTAAATAGTATATGATCATTTGGTCCCATCTAGCATTTAAATCTCTGCCTATAGTTATTGCAGCTGTGGGATACAGTATTTGTCTAAAAAACTAGAGATAAAATTTTCTATGCTCCCAAATATTGTTGACCAGGTTGGTCTTATTAAGTGAGGGAATATAAATACCTAAAAGCAAAATCTCTACCCGTTTGGATGAGAGTAAGGTAATCACAACCCATGGCTGTAAAAAAGGTAGTGAGACACATTTAAATTTTGCGGAGCTCTGCTAACTAGGATCACTATACCACCTTTAGATCTCCCACCTACCTTGCTCAGGGCAGCTGTGATAGAGTTAACTCAGTAGCCATCTAACTCCACCACTGAAGAGACCCGGTTTTCCTCTAGGAATTGACATCAAACTGTAATATATAGTAAAAAAAAAAGTTGATTGTTTCATGGGACTGACCAGACAGCGATATTCCAAATTAGAAAGGAAAGAGGATAGTCATTTGAGGCCCATAAGGAGATATGGTTTAGTCAAGAAGAAGCTGTGAGGTTATTATATTGGTCTGGGATGTCATCAGCAACCATTAGGGCATCCTACAAGGGATGACTTGACTCATATATAACCTGCACCAACTCTTGGGGTTTTTCTTCAGAGTGGATGACACTGACACCATTTAACAATGCTTGCCTTGTGAGGTGCTTCTGCAGAGGTGTTGGGAAAAGGATGTTAAATCATGCTGCATCTGGCTCTGTGTCATTGAGGTTGGCAAGGATCCCCTGCCCATCCCCTGATTTGTTACTGGAGTCCCCATAATTATCCTGATGAAAGAAATGACTCCTCCTCAACTGCTGGATCCACTACTGGCCCAAGAGGATTTAGACTTCTATTTTTGATAGGGCCATTTTCAGATAATCCATTATTTACTGAGGGGAAAGTGAGAGGCTCAATATTTGGAGATACAAGGTTTATAAGTGGGTCAGTTGTGGGTCAGTTGTGGTGATTGTGACCATCAAGGTTTTCCAGTTTAAACAATATATTGTCTTATTCTTTTTGTGGTAAGAGCCAAAAGCATTAATAAGGCCAGCTTCTGTGATGAGAACATCTTCACCAAATAAGGCTGACTGACTCCCACACTCTTGGTCTCTCAAGGTTGGGAGTGAAGAAGCAGCAACCTTGGGAGCTAGCATGTTAGCTATTAAAGGTTTAACCTTTTCATCACAAAAGACTCTGGTAGGAAATTTTTTTAAGGAAGCTACATATGCTCCCATCTTGAATAACATCAAAGGGATGGTAGACTGCTTAAAGGACAGAAGTATCCGCTTCCAATTTGGGGCAACTGGGAGCCATTTGACAGCACACAGATCAATCTGCCCACCTTGGGAGTGAAGAAGCTGACCTAAGGAAGCTAGGATTGCTCTCCTGGTATTATAGTGTCTGATATTAAGTCTGTTCATACAAATTCTGAGAGCAATCTGTTGTGTTTGCAATGAACGATTTAATTTGGTGGATGATATTTTGCTGGCTTCCAAGGAGTCTTTAATATTTGTAAGTTCCCCTCTCTTTGCTTTATCAGAAGATAGTGAGTTATTTTAAGAGATCTGTGACTTTTTGACAAGTTATTTAGTATTTCTTTTGCTCTTTGCTCCTTATTAGCACACTTGCCCAGAGTGGGAGATTTGACTGTGTCTGTTACAAAGGCTTTTGTGGGAGTAGAGGGTCTGCTTTTGAAGAAAAAACAGCAATATCTCTTTTCAATGTTTCCAAATCATGTTTTATGGCTGTAAACTACTATAATATTGAGATAACAGTTTGCACTGTGAGGAGGCATTTTTTGCTCTTCCATCAAGAAATGAGGAAAGGTCTAATAGTTGTTGTTTTGCCAGCTTTGTCTAGAGGTCCCATTCTAGAGCTTCAAATTTGTTAGAGGTGGGGAGAGAATTTGTTTTACTTACAGTTCTCTTTTGTGTGAAGTTCTCCTCAATTTTTGGCCCTTTTGGAGAGTTCAAAAGAGGAAAATGTCCCAGACTAGCACCATGGTGTTTACTTTCTTTCCCCTATAACTATCAGTTCCAGGCAAAATCCATTATCTGGATTCAGATGTTATCTCCAATTCACTGATAAATCAGGTATTTATCTTCACTATTGTTTCATACAAACAAAGTTAGTTAAGTAAAAATAAGTCCAGTAAAAGTACTAAAAAGCTAATTATATAATAAAAATAAAACTGAGTGGAGCTGCTGTAAATGTGTTGCTGGGCTGATAGATCAGGCTCCTCCAAAATGAGAGAATGTCTGATCTTCTCTAAATAAAGACCACACATTAGATTTGCCCTTTATTCAGAGAAGATCAGACATTCTCTAGTAAGAAAGAACTTTTATATCAGTCCCTTGCCAGGTTTAGATCACTTTTTCATCAATGACGGGGTTAAATAAAATCACTAATCTCTGCAGGGAGAATGGACCATTAAAATAGCACCTGATAGATCCAGATAGTTTTCTCCCCAGAGATCTGTTGGACAGTTCTCTTAATGCCTTATTAACTTCTGGAATATGAAGGTGATCAGGTCAATAAATAAGTTTGTTCCTAAGCTGTTGTCATTGCTTGCTTATTCCAGATGGCTGTTTAGTTTTCAAAGGACCTATGGGACATCAAATTAGCAAAGAATGCCTGCAGCAATGTCAGCAAATGTAAGTACAACAGGACACAAGTACAGTATATGTTCAAATGTGAATCCTCTCTGTGACAATAAGAAAGCAAGGCAGAGTTGCTTTTTTGACCTTTTGACTGGGCAGCAAACCTATTGCTGAGATTTTGAAGCCCACTCCTGATTACACAGTGATTGTGTGTGACTATATTTATGATAAAAATGATGAGAGAAGGCTATCATATTTCTAATTTGCAATATATTTTCAGGAAATGGCAAAAGGTCTTAAAGAAAACCTGTTTCTGTGATTGAAATGCAAAGAAATTCTCATAGTTATTTACAGAAAAGGTGCTTGGGACCAAGATAACTCAATAAGACTAGATATCAATCCTGGCTCAAATGTTACTGATTCTGATTCTGTCATGCCCCAGCATGTAACTTTTATATACTGTTATTGCTCTCTAGCCCCATCTAGTGGCTGGAGAGACAAATACCAAGTATATTGTTTGAAGCTTTACCCATCAGCCTGCACTCTCAAAACGAGTGCATGCTGGGAAGCCAGACTCCATTTCCTTTAGCATTTAAAGAAGGCAGAAGCACAAAGAAGAATCCATCTTAATCTGTGGCACATAGTCATCTAAGGACAAATGCCATCCCACACACAGAGCATTGCTTGTGAGATTTAAATTACTTGTATTAATTAATTGTTATGTTCAGCAGTAACTCAATACTGCCTATCTTGTATTTGCTTCTCATTGTATGTATTCCTATTTTCCCTAGTTTCACCATATCCTGTTCCTTCAATAAAGCATCCAGATCTACCCACGTGGTCTGTTTTATTGGCAGATAGGTGGGTTTAGCTGCATGTCGAGCTGTGCATAGACTAACGTGTAGTGAGGACAGAAAAACTTCATTCTGCCACTGATTGGCTCCAAAGGCTGTGACCACTCATTAGGAGCAACTATAGGTAACATCGCATATGATCATTTGAAACTTCACTGCGATTTTTTAAATTAATCTGTTTCAAGTTTAATTTTATTTTTTTGGTTTTCTCATTATGGAATTGAGGAGATCTTAGGTTGGTTCATACAAGTACTTATGACTTATGATCATAACTAAACCAAAAAATTTATCTTGCTAAGTGAAATATTTATGAAGTGAGTTTTGCCCCATTTTATGACCATTCTTGCCACAGTTGTTAAGTGAATCACTGCAGTTAAATCAGTCACATAGTTGTTAAGTGAATCTGGCTTCCACATTGATGTTGCTTTTCAGAAGATTGCAAAAGGTGATCACATGACCCTGGGTAACTTCAACTGTCATAAATATGAGTCATTTGCTAAGCATCTGAATTCTGATCAAGTGACCATGGGGATGCTGCAATGGTCATGTGAAAAAAAGTCTTAAATCACTTTTTTCAGTGCTGTTGCAACTTGGAATAGTCACTAAATGAACTGTTGTAACTCAAGGACTAGCTGTACAAATAAACTATGCATCTTCAGTGGTTTATACATTTTAATAAAGTATATTCAGTAAAGCCACCAGTTCATATTATTGGTATTAAATTTCCCTGAATCAAAAACAAAACAGAAGATTTGGGATAAATTTGGGGGGAGACAAAATTATCAAAATTCACACATACTTTAATTTTTCATCAATGATGAAGAAAGCTTAAAAGTAGTAACATTCCTGGAGCCTTTTTCATTATATTTGGCTTCTCAGAGCTTACCTTGAAACTACATCAATGATATTATGTGAAACTACATCTTAAATAAAAGCCAAGTATAAACAAATAAATAAAAATTGGCTTAGAATTAGTGTAGAATGACCTGGCACATTTGATCAAGCATTTTTGCAGCAGTCCTAAATTAATAGAATCTCACTATTCCATCTTCCTTTTGTCATTAATCATCAAGACAATAAAAATGGTTTAACCCCCTCTCATATGGGAAACAAGAATGGAGGAGTAAACTAGAACACAATTAATGCTTGCAGTGCCTTAAATTAAGACTGATGAATAATTTTCTAAGAACAGGAAACCAATAAAACTCTAAAAGTCATTATGGCTTCCTTCAGAGCTGTTGCAAATATTTTTTTGTCAATAAACTAGCTTAATGGGAGTTTTAACAGTTCAGACCTACAGATCTGAGAAACACAAGAAAAAAAATCTAAGTAACCAAACTCTGGCAACTTTTCAAACTAGGGAAAACAATGGCAGCATTAAAAGATGTTGTTGCCCCAGCTGGACTTCAAAAGAACTCAAATCATTTTTAGTAGCAACTATTTGTAATTCCATTGTTATGTGAAAAGTATTTATAAATTAAAGCTATAGTAAATAGCAATGACAATAGTCAATATGAGGGAAGTCACCACTCATAGAAGAATGAAGTATTTTGAGAAATGTTTTAAAAAGGCAGAATATTATCTTTCCCTAAAAGAGAAATGGAAATCTTAAGAGAGACAGAAATTCCTTGCCCCCAGCAGATATTCAGCTTCCTGTCCCCAGCAGATATTTGGTGCCCATGAAAAAAGACAGGGCCAGCCTATCTACAAAACAAAAGACCTTCAGCTCCAGGATGATGGGATTATCCTTCAGGGAAAAGCCATTCAGCCACAATAGGAATTGAACAACAAGCCCCTTAATTGCATCAGCCCAAGCTTCAAACAAGCTTGATTCAGATAACCTACAAAATGAGCTATGACCCTGCATAGCCCCATGAGAGTCTGACAGCAACCAATAGAATACATGCTCTTGTCACAGGAACAGGAAGCTTAAGGGCAAGGCCCAAGAGAGGGTATAAATAACCCTCACTCTCCATTCTATGTGGAGAACCCATGTGGTCCTGTCCATCAATAAACCATCTTTCCAATCAGCCTCTATGTTTCCAGTGTCTTTCTCCCCACTTGGAACTGAACTAGATGGATATTTCTTCCAACAAATACAATAGAACATTGTTCAAATACTCCTTTTTTTCTGTTATTACACATGTCAATCTATATATGACCATGAAATTAAAACAAATTATTGTTAATAGCTTAACATTTATGTTGATATTTACTGTATGATGACATTTATTTTTATCATGGATAGCTTACTAAGGTGTTAACACCATATATCAAGCAATAAATAAAATAATCACAACTACTGCTACATGATATTTTAAATATTTTATTGGCTTATAAATGATTTATTGATCTTGTTAAAAGTATTTGTAATAAATGCTTCTAGCTTTTAAAACAAGACAAATATTTTTGAACAGTTTTTTGTGTATTGTGTGTTTTATTATTAACTGTGAAAAGGTTGTGTAATAGCTAATTGTCAAACAGAAGTATTCTTGTCCTTTGCTACTAAGCCGTTCTGCAAAGTAAAAATGGCTTTCACTAAAAGGTAAATTGTACAACTGAAATTACCATGCAAACAATTATTAACAAGAAGTACAGGGGCTTAAACATTGGCTTAAAAATACTTAGTTTTCAAAAGAAATATACATGTGCAACAAAGATTTTTAAAAAAAAAAAGATTATTTATCTACCAATTGAAATAGGAAGAGATCAGTTTGGGATTTTAAAAAATCCAGAAATTACTATTTCTTCTAAGGGGAAAATAAAATGCTTGATCAGTTGAGAATATATAACAGAACATAAAGCACCCTTTCTGAAGCCAGTTATTAAATGATCAGTCATAAATTGAAGACTACCTGTAGACAAAACAAGACCAGTTCTGTGATACTCTGTAAAAGAGAGGCTGAGTGCTTACATATTTTTTTCTTCACCCATCACTGTGTTTTTTTTCAGGTCCAAACTCACACATACACAGTTGCTAAGTGAGAATAGCAATTTACTGGAGGCTGAGTAGATAATGGCAGAAAAGGGAAGGGATGTAAATCAAAACCATCTCTGGGAAATAAAGCTTGCCTGGGTAGTTTTACTTTCAGCAGGAACTTATAGAAGAGTAGTCAAATTCAGCCCAAAGATAAGAGAGCCAAGTCAAGCTTTTCAGCAAGTTCAAAGATCAGGTTTTGGTAATCATAAGTGGAACCACAGAAATGACATAGCAGAGCAGGAGATCAGACAGTTATTTCCAACAGAAAAAATATGGGTCAGGCTGCCTATTAAATCAGGCCACAGCCAGCTATCTTTAATTAAAACAATTACTCCCTTGCTCTTCTGATGCTGTCTATGATTGATCAACAATTAATTCTTGGCTTGATATCTCTGACACTCCACAGGTTCAGGTGGAACAGTTTTTTCAGATCATAGTCTGAATCTGGGAAATGACACACTGAATGGAATCAGCCATTCCAGAAGTTAAACTAAGGTTTACCTAAAGATTTTACAAGAAGGTTTTCCTTCTTGGATAGAGTTGGGTTAATCCAAGACAGAATGCAAAATCTTAGTGGGTGCAAATAGATCATCATGTAAGCAAAAGGAAATAGGGGATTTTTGTGCAGCTTTCCCCCCCCCCCAAAAAAAACAACACCACAATAGTTGCACAGAATGGCTGAGAATCCCTCCAGAGCAATGTAGAAAATGACAGATGCCAAAAGAAATCAGATATGCCTCCTTGTTGGAGTTGAATGTTCTGCTGGATACTGAGTCCCTTCATTTGCAGAAGGAACAGAATACTTTTTATTCAGTTTAATTATAAATAAGATTTCCCCCCTTATATTATGTCTTAAAAAGAAAAAAAACCAACATGACCAATGGCTTAAAGAAGGGAGGGCAAGTGAGGTTCCGGGATTGCCTGCAATTTATACATCATTTTATTGCATCAAAGGTCTATCCCAGTGTTTCGCAACCTCAGTCACTGTAAGATGTGTGGACTTCAGTGCTGGGTGGGGAAGTTTAGGAATTGAGACCCACACATCTTAAAGTGACTGAGGCTGAAAAACACTGGTCTATTGTCAAACACTGGGGAAATCAGGAGATTCAGACAGTTCAAGAGTATAAAGATGTATTACAAGCTTTAGCTCTCTTCAAGAATCTGATGAACTAGCATTCAAAGGAAATAAATGGGAGATAAGAAAGGCATTCAAGGTGGGCTAAATTTTGATCTCTTATGGGTGTGCAGGGACTTGTGACATGACTTGTGACATGATGCATTTGACTTCTCCTTCAGCCTGGTCATCAGCCTGGTCATCTCTGACATCTATTTTATCAGTAGACATTGGTTTTCTATCTTTCTGAAACATGAAACACATTCATCAAGATGGTACTAATTCAGATTTTCCTCCCTTCCCCATCTCCCAATTTATGATGACAAAAGACAATAACACAACTTTCTATCTTAAAAATCTCAACACAATTAATGGTTTTAGATTCCAAAAGCCTTCTGGAAAACCTTTCATTTCAATTAAGATAAAGAAACCTTTATAAATAAATAAATAAATAAATAAATTTAACGGGAGATCATTACAGAAGGTTGGCCCATTACAGAAAAAAAGAGTTTTAGGGAACCAGCTGAATTACTCCAGCATACAGTGTAATCTCCAGTCATAAAAAGCTTGGACCCCAACCCCAACTTAAAATAATATGAAGAAAATAATATCATACACTGTGACCTTAACATCATTAGTCCATCATTATCGGCACAAGGCACTCATTTGCTTTATAAAATAATACTGCAGTTTATCTTTTGGTTTCTAATGCTGACAACCAAAAAGCATAACAGTTAACTATGGATTTAAAATAAATGTTTTCTCAAAACATTGCTGAATTTTTATGTTTACATTCACAACTTTAAAATAATTTGTTATTTACTAAACAGATGGAAAATATTCACTGTTGTATATTTCAAATTTTGAAGCTCTCCTAACTCCTCAAAGAGAAAAGGAAATCCCAAGCTAAGACAGTCACAATCTTTCTGTATAGACAAGTCTGCAAAAAATAATAATAAATGCGTAAAACATTATAAGCTAGTTGGTTTTGCAAAGTTTCAACGTATCATCCACTGGGATTAATTTGATTAACAAGTAGCAGAGATGTCTGCAGTACACAATGCTTTTGTCAAAATAAAAAAGCAGTATTGTGCTGTTGCAAAGCAAGGTCTTCCCCTTTGTATGTCTGTAGCAAAGGATATTTAAAGGGGCAGAATTTACACAACATTGATATGATGCTTTTAACTTTTGAAAGCTTCTCTTTCATTGATCCTTTTGACAAGTGGTTACAATCTCTAGCACTAGAATAAACTGTCTTGTTCTTAACAACCTGCTTGGCTTGTTCTGGACCCACTAATTAGATGAATTCATATGCCACATATGCAGCACTATGTAAGAAGAAATTAGTACATTAAACAATAACCATATCATATTTGCCTGAACTTGGAAATATTTATTTCTGTCTGTTAAATTTTGACTTTACTTGACCAATGACAAGAACTGATAGCTATTAACTTTTGGGCTTAATCTGAATTAGTTTTAGTTGGCATCAAGAACCAAAGGATATGTATTGATATATACAACTATCATCCATCAGTTGATGGATATAGTTAGCTTCTCAATCAGTTTGGGAACAATACAAGACAAACAATTGTCTAGCAATAGTGATAGTCGGAAACAGTATTTGCTTCCATCCAGAGTTAGCACAAGTTAGTCCCAAATAATATATTAATATGAATCATGGGATCATGGGGACAACTATATTGTGGGTTATTTAATTCTATCTATCTGGTTTTCTTGCTAAAAGAATATTGCTACACACGGTGTGAACGAACTGGGTAAGAAGATTTCTATTCTGAACTTTATTTTGAACCTATAAAGTCGGCTGGAAAATAAAAGAGCTCGCCGAAGAAAAACTAGGAGAAAATATTTGACTAACAGGAGGGGTGGAGT
>JANHFL010004263.1:60303-70914 GCA_032468155.1 Oxyrhabdium leporinum
ACAATTCACCATTGTGGCTGAAAAGATCGTAAAATAGGGCAAAACTCATTTAACAACCGCCTTGCTTAGCAACGGAAATTTGAAGCTCAGTTGTGACCTGGGACTTGGGATGTGGGGCAGGGTTTTAGAAAAAGGCATTTTTTGCACTTCAGCTAAGAAAACTTCAAGTTGAGACTGAATTAAAGCAGACTTCATTTTTTTTAGCCTGGAAGCAGGAGACAAAAAAAGTTTAAAACTCTATTTTTAGAGAGAAACAATAGTCAAGTAAAAGGAAATTCGGAGCGACTTAATCTTAAATGACCTTGAACATATTTTTCGTGATCTTGAAAGTTGCTTCACTCAAAGAACAAAACTACGGGCAGCCCCAATGGTAACTTAGCAACTACTATGTTTTTGCTGAATTTTTAAAGTTTCTGAGAGGGTGTTTATTTCTTTTTTCTTTTTTTGGGGGAGAAATATGGAACGCCACTGCCGGCCAAAATAAATAGAATGGGGGTGGACAGAATTCTTCCCAACAGTGTTTATTTATTTATTTAAAAAAAATATATATAACTGTGCACATGAGGAAAAAACAAAACGAGTTTTTAAATGACTTATAGGAATCTGCAGAGATCGGTTTAATTAAATCTGTCTGAAGAGGGTAAATTATTTCTCCCCCCCCCCCCACTTCCCAAACTCCTGGATGGGAAAAAAGGATTCAGTCCAAATAATTAGAGTGAAAAAAATAAATACATCTAAAATAATTCTGCAGGGAATGTTCAGAAAATTGTCTGCAGGCTGAAACGGTGTTTATTTCTTCAAGTAACTATTAAGTGTCTCCTTTATACCTATCGATGAAGATATAGTAACGAAAGGCTCCATAATTTCCATATACAAGTGGTCCCTGGGTCCTCAGCTTACAACATTCATTTAGTGACCGTTCAAAGTTACGATGACACTGAAAAAAGGGACCGATGATCATTTTTCACACTTACGACCACTGCAGCATCCCTATGGTCACATAATCAATATTCAGAGGTTTGGCAACTGACTCATATTTATGACGCTTGCCTTAAATGACATTGTAGGTGGCAGTGGCAATGCAGAAGATCACTGGAGGCTTTTAAGAAGAGATTGGATAACCCTTTGTCTGAAATGGTACAGGGTTTACTGGTTGAGCAGGGGGTTGGACTAGAAGACCTCCAAGGTCCCTTCCAACTCTGTTATTCAGCCATCTGCCATTAGCCAATCAGGATAGTATAGGCTAGCTAGCCAATGAACTGTGTCTTGTTTTATACACCTTGAAACTGCTGTATGTTGTTCCTGGCTTAAAGGGGAAACACTGCAAGATCCGGAAAAGCTACTTCATGGCCCTTAACTCTGCATAACTACTCAGTCATGAACTGAAGACAAGATGGAGTCAGCACTATGGGACATGGTAGAATTAGAAGCTCACTCACGTACTCTTAAACCAAGATTAGATGCGAGGTTTAAGCCATGGTTTGTTGACTAAACTCCAAATGGCTATGTTCACATAACCATAGTTTCCAATCAAAGTCAGAGTCACATCGCATGCGATTTCAAAACCCAATAGCCCCCTTTTTGGCTAAAAGTTTGGATCTCCAAACTTGGCAACTTTAAGACTTGTGGACTTCAACTCCCAGAATTCCTCAGCCAGCCGTGCAGTGGTAGTTATGGCTGGCTAAGAGATTCTGGGAGTTGAAGGGAGTTAAAAGTTGACAATTTTGGAGAGCCCTGTGCTACTGGTAGAACATTTCCCATGATGAAGCCATGAGAGATCCTCAACCAGAGGTGGGATTCAGCCGGTTCAGACCGGTTTGGGCAAACCGGTATCTCCAATGATCAGCTGGCCTTCGCTCCAACAAAGTTTCGCTCCGCTTCGCCCACCCGTCCCTGCGCTTTTCTCTCCTCTTAGCTGATTTCCGCAGCAGAGTGGATTGCCGTGTCTCAGCTGTAGTTACTGTGTTACTACACAGAAGGCAAGCTGGTTGTTCTGAAGTTGCACACGCGTGTGAAGTGTGTGTTAGATGAGCCGTGCGAGAAGCGTGCGATCACCGAACCGGCTTTGATGCCAGTTGAAACCCACCACTGTCCTCAACCATAACTGATGGCCTTTATAGCTCGTTCAACAAACTACAGTTAGAACAAGTCCTCACTTAGCATTGCTGAGCTCATTTCTGAGCAAAATCTGGAAGTCACATCTCACATCCCAGAACCCAAATTAAATTGAGGGAAAAATGTGCTGGACACATCAACCTTCTCTCCAATTGGATGGATGCCTTCCAAAATTCCTGGAAGTCAAATCCAGAGAACTTCGAGCCATCCCTGGAAATCCTCTCAGTTGAAACTCCAGCACATTTGGAAAGCAAGTGACTCATGTTCCTGTGATATGTGCAATTCACCAGACTTATTTATTTGTAATTTAGATTTAGAAGGCTACTTCATTCCACACTGACTCTATAAAGATCCAAAAACAGTCCTGACACTTAAAATCCAAACAAAAAATAACCTAGAAGCAAATATTATGGGAAGGAACAGCAATACTCAGTTAGTTCTCGACTTACGACTTCAATCGAGCCCAAAATTTCTGTTGCTAAGTGAGACATTTGTTAAGCGAGTTTTGTCCCATTTTAGGTCCTTTTGTGCCACAGTTGTTAAGTGAATCGCTGCAGTTGTTAAGTTGGTTGTTAAGTGAATCTGGCTCCCCCATTGACTCGGCTAATCAAAAGGTTGCAAACGGGGATCACGTGACCCCGGGACTCTGCAACCGTCATAAATACGAGTCAGTTGCCAAACATCTGAATTTTGATCCCGTGACCGTGAGGATGCTGACCGGTCGTGAGTGTGAAAAACGATCCCAAGTCACTTTTTGGAGTGCTGTTGTCTTGTCCAACGGCCACTGTTGTAAATGAACTGTTATAAGTCAAGGACTATCTGCAATTTAAAGTTATAAGTCTGCCTCATTCAACGGACTCTGTAGATATTCAAAAATAAGCTTGAGACTTAAAACAAAAACAAAAATAACCTAGAAGCAAATATTATGGGGAGGAACAGACTAACACAGAGTACTCCAAGTAGAAGAAACTCTGGGACAGCAGACGGACGCATCTTAATATTTCCCAGATTTTGGGGGCGTGGAGGGTGCAAGAGGTTTCAATGAATCATTTAGAAGTTGGCAGGGCAATTTGAACCAGTTCTGTGGGACAGTTTTCCCCCTGAGATTTGGATGTCCCCCAACTTAAAGTCCTTTTATAAGACTCCGGAGAGCCGGCTGTTCTCTCGGTCATAAGGCCAGCGCGAGTCCATGTTTAGAGGGGCATAAATTCAGATCTTAGCTGCCACTTTGCTTGATGCTGGGATGCTGTTATGTTTTTATGATTATTCTTAAGTGGCTTCGAAGCCACCCAGAGTTGCTATGAGTTAGGACGGAGGGGTTAGAAAAAGTTCTTCCTGTCTTACAGAATGAATCTGTCGACTTCTTTCCCGCTGTGGGAAGCTCCACCCCTCCTAGAAAAATGAAATATTTTGAGAAATATTAAAAAAAGCTGGATATTATCTGATAAGCCCAGTCTAGCTTTCGACTATGGAGGTATTGGCATATTTTAATAATTTTAACAGGGGAAATATTATTAGATATAAATACATTTTGAATGAAAGAGGTGAGTTCAGACCTAGATAGGAATTGAGTGTACAGGAGATTGATATGACCTTTACACCTTGAATGACTCTGTAGGATGATATATTCTTAGTGCACCTTCCTGGCATTGTTTGCTCATGTTACATTGTTTACTGGTGGCACAGAGCTCTGGTGGCACAGTGGTTAAAGTGCAATATTGCAAGCAAACTCTGCCCACATCCTCAAGTTTGATCCTGACAGGGGTCAAGGTTGATTCAGTCTTCCATCCTTCTGAAGTCAGTAAAATGAGAACCTAGATTGTTCAGGGCAATATGGAAATAATGCTTCTATTCTAAAACCACCCTGAGAGTGCTATAAAATTCTATGAAGTGATATATAAGACTTGATGCTACTTTCTCATTCATCCCAGAATATCCTTTCCCACCTCCTCATTATGAGGTAGCAGAGCAGGTCTTTCGGATGTGTGGAGGAGTACCTTCCCCATAGTATCTGAGAAAGCAACTTAAAATAAAAGCAATCTAAAATTATTTCAGTTTTGAGTGACTTAGAGTAGCCCCCAGGGAGTGGCAAATGACACTGAACCTGTCTTTTCATTGCAACAAACAGCTGAGAAGTGAGCAGGAGTGATATGTGCATATTAAAGCGCTTTTTAAGCTTCAAGACAGCAAGATGGAAAGTAAATAAGTCTCTTTCAGAAGTATGGTTCAAATGTTTAGATTTATGGGTAGAAAGTAATCATTGGAAAACAGGCATTCAAGTATCTTCCTAAATAGCTTCCTACTTAATGCTCTTTCACCAGAGACAGAATTTTCCCCCAGGCTGTAGTTCTGGGTGCTAAAAATCTACTTATGTTGGATAAGTATTTATAAGATATTGATTTACACATCCCATCCTGAGTGATACAACTGCCACTTTTATCCCAATTGGTCAGTAAAGAACGTATAAATCAATGCTTGTTATTGTAGAAGTAACTGAATTAGTTATAAAATATGGCATTCTGGAATTTTGATTACATAGTGATTCTAAACCACTATAAAACCAGTCCAGTGAAGTGGTTTTTGTTTATTTGTTTATTTATTTAAAATTCTTATATGGCCATTATCTTAAAATCTGGATTCTGGCTAAAGCAGAGCCATAATGAAAATAATATACAAAATAATAAAAATAACAATAATAATATCGGAACACCTTACATCCTGTTACAACATCTGATACACCTTCAAACATCCAAATCTCCTATCCCAGGTCCTTGGAAAGGATTTGATAGCTAGACAAAAATGCCAAATCTAGTCTGAATATCTGGCTGACCAACAACAACAATAACGAAAAATGAAGATAGAAACAGAATAATGTGGTGCCACAACCAAACTACTTTGATATATTCAATCAAAATAGAGCTGGAAGGGACCTTGGAGGTCTTCTAGTCCAATCCCCTGCTCAAGCAGGAGATCCTATACCATTTCAGATAGGTGGATGTCCAGTCGTTTCTTAAAAACCGCCAGTGATGAAACACCTACAACTTCTGAAGGTAAGCTGTTCCACTGGTTAGTTGTCTTCACTGTTAGGAAGTTTCTCCCTAATACCGGGTTACTTCTCTCCTTGATTAGTTTCCAAGCATTGTTTCTTGTTCTGCCCTCTGGTGCTTTGAAAAATAAATTGACCCTCTCTTCTTTGTAGCAGTCCCTCAGATACTGGAATACTGCTATCATGTCACCCCTAGTCCTTCTTTTCTCTAGACTAGCCAAACTCAATTCCTGCAACCGTTCTTCATATGTTTTTGTCTAATCATCTTAGTTGCTCTTCTTTGCACTTTTTCCAAAATCTCAACATCTCTTTTCTAATGTGGGGATCAAAACTGGATACAGTATTCCAGGTGTGGCTTTACTAAGGTTTTATAAATACTTCACTTGATTTTAATTCTATACCAAGGATTGTATTAGCTTCTTTGGCTGCTGCCTTGCACTGCTGGCTCATGTTTAAGTGGTTGTCCACTAGGATTCCAAGATCCCTCTCAGAGTTATTGTTTTTGAGCCAGGTTTCACCTGTTCACCCTAACTTCAAAACTGAACAAATACATTGCTCTGGTGATTATGGAAGGACCAATACTTTGCTATGGGCTGTGTTTATTCTATTTCCCCTAAATCAATTTTATAAAATGTCTCCTTGCAGAAACAATAACAAAAATGTATTGATGTTGTCATTGCAGCTTGGGGACAATGAAATATGTTTTCACCAAGAAATTGTTTTGTATTTGTAGATCATTTGAATTCCTCAAAGCAATATGATAATATCAAAGGAGGAGGTTTAATTGTTTTCCATTGGACTCTTCCTTTAGTTAGATTCATTTTAATTTTTGTATAGGCAAAGACACTGCAGCCTGCACACTTAACAACATTATATAAAGAGGTCCACGGTGATGTTTTTCAGAATTTTATTACGAACAGAACATAGAATATACTGATTAAACTAGTTTCTTTTTTCAAGATAGAGAAAACCTACACCATTCTCATCTAAAACTTTTAAAGTTTATTTTTATTGTTTTGTAATTAATAAAAAAGAAAGAAAAATACAAATATAATAATGATATGGATGCATACATTTTCAAAGAGAAGACAACAGAAAAAAAAAGAATAAAATTGGTTTAACAAAAATTGTATTATATCTCATTATAACAGTAAATGCTTATAATTATACATTTATCTAATGCAAATATTATTTAAGTATGTATATATTTCTAATACATTTATATAATTTTTAACCTATGGCATTCTGTATAAATGTGTCCCCTGTTTCAATATAGTTGTCTATACGATGTTCATGTCTACAAGCAATCCATTTATAAGTAATCAGGTCTTCAATCCATTAAATAAATGGAGTCATACACTTATCTCTCCAATGGTGCAATATCAGTGTATTAACCATAATAAGGGCATGGAGAATCCATTCACTTTGTCCAGTTGTCTAAATCATATACTAGGTATATAATTCAAAAAAAAAATCCTCTGAAAATTTTAGCTTTTATTACACAATCATATTTACATAATCCTTATCTAGTATTTAGTATCAGTGAAATAGGTTCCCATGCCCGAGAACGCTAAGACACTGGTTTCTCCACTTGATTGTGCTTGTGATGATTTATTGATTTGCACATCAGACTATTGGCTCTAGGTTTTATATTTATTTAGTGATTTTCATGATGCAAAAGGGAAAAAATACTTTGGACACTTCTTTGAGGAACATTAATGAAGATAACTTCAAGTTCTTGTCTAATCCATAGTCTGATACATACCCTGTCCATGTTATAAGTTGCACACAATGAATTCAGGAAAATTAATATGAGAACTCAGTGCAACTGAATAGATACAGGCTGAAGCAAGGCTTAATTCTGTGATCAGTAAATTGGAACTTTCAGGAAGTAAAAAAGAAGGGAGGTGGGGAAATACTGGAATGATATCCATTATCCTTGTCTTAGTTTCCCCTAATATGTCTGATAGCTTAAAGATGAAAATCCAATTAAAGATGAAAATCACTATGACAAGAGTGTGATATTGTGATATTGGCAGAAAACAAGAATAGTCTTTCTGTCAGGCACAAGCAGTCAGTTCCTCCACATGTGTAGAGTTCCTGGCAATACTTTTGTATATTCTGTCTATTAAAAAAAGAATCTCCCCAGACTATGAGGAGAAAAGATAGATAAGGCTCTATAGAACTTAAGGGGGGGGGGTGTCAGTTCTGTATTGCTTTCAGTTACACAAGGTATGATGGCTTTAATATGTGGACTAGATTGATTGAAGATGACTAGTGGGAAGCAAACTGTCAATCAGATACATAAAAATCTTGCTGAGAAAGTGGTGCAACAAATGCTAAAGTTATCACAGAAATACTGGCCCCTCTGTGCCAATATTTCTCAATCCAAGACATTTGCTTTGAGTCCTGAAATTGATTGCATATGTGATAAAAGCAATAAGCAATAGTGTGTAATTATTTAATAAAAAGCAGATATAAGAATGTTTTTCCAGGAGAACATTTAAAATCATTTGTACTTCATTATTTATCATCTTCAATCAAATGCAATGTTGTCCATAAGAAGAAAGCAAATCCCATAATTCTCTAGAAATTACACCAGTTTTGAATTTCTGAAGGAAGCTTATTAGTATCCAATGTTTCTACAAAAATAGTTTCTTATTAATTAATATTTCAGTGAAGAATGAATGGGTACCATCTGCTATAAAAATGTACTTGTTTACTGGTGCATGATAGGGATTAGTTATGGTTTACCCATTGCTTTGTAAATGTAAAGGCCTTATCTATGACAAGTGTTATTTTTGCAGATCCAACAGAGATCCGACCTTGAGAGGAAAGAAGGATTTGTCCAATTCCTAAAGGAATATGTCTAATTAAAGAAATCCATAGAAGAAAGAACAATAATACTACAGTTAAAATAAATGTTGCCTAAGAACAAAAAATAACCCCAACCTTGTACTTCAAGTGATTCTAAACAATGTTAGACTAGCATTACCAGCAAGGAAGATGTGCTAGCTATACACGAATCAAAATAGACAGTTTCTATTACGGTTTGTAGTGCAATTTCATTAGATTCAAAGTTCAATAAGAACATGAAACTCTAACAAAACAGAATGCTAATCAATTGTTTTTTCCTACGTGTACCTTCTTTGGGTTGATGGAGATAACTATTCTAATCTACTACACAACTAGATGTATGACAAAGTTATCTGTTACACTTGGCAGGATGAAAATGAACTATCCTAGGATAGGAACAGGCAGCCTTAGGACCATTTGTTCACCAGTGCAAGTGAATAAGTTTCATGGCTGTTCATCTCCAAACATGCCATATCATTTTAACATCTTCTATCATTACTATGCAGCCAAGATGTAAAATACCTCTGCAAATATATGTTTTAAAGTACATTTTGAAATCTCATGCAGTGTTGTTTTCTTAGACAAAAAAAAATCATAGTGTCATAATACATAGTTTATAGCTGGGAAACAGAACAAGACAAAAATTTCAAACCAAGACCAGAGTGGTTGACTTTTTCTATTGACAACATTTTTGTAGGCCAAGTAAGAAGAGTTGGAATTTATTTAGTATTTGTATATATAAAAAATCTTGCAAAAGAGAAAGAGAACAACTCTGATGAAATAGCAATATAGTTTTTTATTGCAAATCCTAGGTGATGGAATCTATGTCTAATGAGTAGAATAATATTATTAAAATATTTGAAGAGTTGTAATTTAAATATTGGCTACAAAAATCTTGTCAATACCATTTGATGTTTTGATATGGATAAGTATTCCTAAGGGCTTAAGAATCATATCTAAACAATCTCTTCAAAATAAAAGTCTAAAACAGGAATTTAAACACTGTTCTGAGAATGTATGAAATTAGTTAGTTAAGGACATACATAGGCAAGGAATTAGGAAATGTCCAGTATATAAACATTGATTAAGACCTTTGGCTCAGCAAAATGCAACGGTAATTTATAAGATATGGAAAATTGCTATATCAGATCAGGTATTTTATATTAATTTTAATTTTATAACACTCACTGCTGTTTGTAAATCCTCATTTTCTTTCAAATTATATGGCCAAGGCTTCGAATTTAAAAAAGAAATGATTGCAAAAATATTTTTCCATCCTTTGTTGAATGAAAACAATAGATATTACAAGGTTTGAAAGATTCCTTTCTCCATAAGTTATACAAGGACCTAAGCGCACACACACACACACACACACACACATATTTGAACAAATATTTAAAATCCAGGCATTCTGTCTGACATTCTTCTTAGATTTCTGAATTATACTGTACATTTCTGAATTATATTGTATATTATATCCCATTTCCCTCCATTCTTTATTCATGTAAGTGTTTATAATTCAATGGCATAACATATCATGAATATATATAACTAATTGTAATACATGCTATTGTGGCCTCTTGATTCTCTTTTTCTTTCCTGAAAAATAATTATGGTGGGAAAACACATGATAGCATATACAAAATGCATGTGGCTGTTTCATAAATTGCTCCATGTGTACATATGAAAGGAAAGTCACTTCATTTTGCATTTTTCCCTTTGAAACCCCCCCCCTAAAAAAAAAGGAAAGTTGTACTGAGTGCACACGCCTCCCAGAAGCAATGAAGAACAGCTATAAAACAGCTACATGATCCTGGAAAAAGATACTGGTGCTTTAGCAAGTCAGAAATATATTTTGAAGGATCTGAACAGTCTTTATGAGCAAGGCTGCAAAATGGAAGAAAACCTTAAAGGTAAAGAAGTTGTCCAAGACTTCTGTTAGAAATTGTGTGTTAACTAAAAAATATCTGCAGGCCATATGACATAACTTATTGATCGAAATCAAAGCATGACTTACAGAAAATATCTCATGGGAGAAAGCGACAGAGGATCCAAAACTGAAGGACATCCAATCCTGAAAGCTAAAACAGCTAAAGGCGACAGCTGAAAAGAATAATAATAAATGCATTCAAAGGTTAGCCCTCTGGAGAATAGACATTAATTATTGGGCATGTTTAATTAATCAAAATATCATCTGGCAAATACAATTTCCTTAAGTCTCATAACCACAAAATGACACATTTCTTGTGTTGTGTATGAATAACAAAAAAGCAGAATTTCAAAAAAGCAATACAAAGATGCCACAGTCTATGCCCTTTTTATGGAAATGAACATGCCATGCTCAGTAAAACATAAATATACACACACTGTCAGGGTTCCATCAAAGTTCTACTTGTCCATTCAGCACTCAGACACAATTATATCCAAGTAAGAATTTATTAGAGAAACCATGTTGGTACATTGGGAAAAACCCAAGTGTTTTTCCCGCCCAAAAGAAATTCAAGGATCCACCCCCCAGCCATACTCAAAGGTCACATGCCCCAATCCTCTTTCAGCTCCAACTTATGCTCTCCTCCTGGCACTCCTCTTCCAGG
>JANHFL010004263.1:86903-99420 GCA_032468155.1 Oxyrhabdium leporinum
GTCAGAAAGAGAAAGAAAGAAAAGAAAGAAAGAAAGAAAGGAAGGAAGGAAGGAAGGAAGGAAGGAAGGAAGGCAGGAAGGAAGGAAGGAAGGAAGGAAGGAAGGAAGGAAGTCACAGCCTTTTAAAAAATATTATAATAGGACAGTGCAAGGCACAAGTGGAATTTTGAATGTTATTCATTTCAGATAGAATCAGATGTCTTCACAACTAGCATTTATTTAAAAATCCAACATTTTTAAAATTTGGACTAAGCCTGATAGGTCATTGGTTTAAGGAATTGAAAACAGTTCTACCATAGTGAAGAAGCTAATGTTCATTTTAATTAAGTGCATCAGGTAATATCTTGATAAATGAATGCAATAAGAATATTTTTTCCTAAACATTCTTAACTGCTCTAAATACAGTAAGTATGGTTCCTTTATGAACAAAGAAATGAAATAAAATGGGTGAACTATATTATACCCTTTATAATCAGAAAATGTAGAGAAAATCCACCCAATTATCATCAGATTGCTTTAAAATAGAAAAATATAAATTCGTAATAAATTTAGACTGCTTAATAAGGAAAATGATACATGGAGAGAGAGAGAGAGAAGGAGAGAATGTGTGTGTAAGAGAGAGAGTTTGTTGGGCAAAGACTTTATGATTTAGAAAGAAGGGAGAAGGGAAGGATAGATAAATGGATGGATGGATGAATCTTAAAGTCTCTGCTCACCAATCCTACATCTATTCCTGTATGTTACTGAATTCTCGACAGAGATTATTTCAGCAATAAACTCATCAATATATTTTGAAATTCATTAATATAGTTTGAAGAATTTAAAAAAAAATAATTAAGCAGGAAATGTATTTCTTCAGGTTTAACTAATAAAGTTAGAGAAAATTGGATTTCCTTGCATCTCTATTTTGTCCTCATGTTATCTTATCTCAACAGTCTAGAATTATGCAACATAAGACATCAATGTCAGGTCATTTATGATATAGGGGATATAATATGTTGTGATATTATTCATATTTCCTGCTAAATATATCTTGATTTATTTACTAATTTATAAATATATTGAAGTGAAAAAGAAATTAATATTACAATACAATGTATGCATTGCATCCTGAAAACTGAGAATCTCTACTAAACCCATTATGGAATGAATATATCAGTGTACACTATCTGAACATTTCAGTAAAGATACTGCAGATGCTTTTATTTTTCTTCATTTTATTTTTCCTCATCAGGAATGCAAACTAGCAACCTGGGTAAATGACTGGAACTAAGATCCTGAAGTTCCATATGTTCACTATGAGAAACACCAATAACACATGTACATTTGTTTTGTTAAAACAACTGTTCAAGTTATGTAATTATTTTAACCTGCTGAATTGGGGCTCTGACTTCTTAGTGCAATTACCGAAAATCTCTACTTGGCTGTTCAATTCCATCCCAAAAGAAAGTTATGCTAAAGATTAAGACTCCCTCGAGTCAAGCCTGATTTTATGGAGTTGTTTTGGCAACAATATGGAACCTACCATATTAATAAATCTGATAGGGTTATGTGGAAACTAAGGGAAAGGAAATCAACTCAAAGGTCCAATCAAGATCCAGAAGAATAAAAATTTGTCTGAAAGTTCATATGAACCTTCTGAAATGAGAGATTCATTCTTCTACATGTTGATAAGTCTTTCATTCAAAATGAAGGAGACACTCTTTCTTTAATAAATGAGCCAGGAATCAATTAAAAAACACCCAAAATTTAGCAAAGTTTTACATCATTTAATTGCTTATGCTGCTTCTTTGTAATCCCTTTGTAGTACAGTTTCTCTTCTTTCAAATGTCGGAGACTTCTACATTCTCCTGGGAAATCTAAAACCAAATTAATGTTTCAATTATATATACAAACATCTGTGTCAGTAATATTTAAATTACATAGCTCTGAAAAACTGAGTATTTATTGTTCATTGGTGGTTTCTTTTCAGAAGTGAACTCTGATATTTTTACTCCCAATTCAGGTATCTTTGCATGTCATCCATAAAAACTTACTTTAAATATTAAAATCCATGCTAATAAGTTAAAATGGATAGAATCAAATGTTGTAATGCTACCGCATGCTACCAATCTCATTACCATCACACTATCATATTCTAATATACAATATTCCTCATTTCAACAAAAAATTATATTGATCCTCAAAGAAGTTATTAATACTTTAGCTTTGTCATATATTCCTTTTCCCATTATAATTCTTTGCATGGAAATGGCACAATGAATGTGTCATTCATCTCACCCATGTTATGGCCCTTTAATGCATAGAGACAATGTTCTGAAATGGGTTACTTGTGGAAGGCTTAATTAATTTAAGAATTAAAACTGCTCAAATACTTATAAATGCTGGACAATATATAAACCATAACAGTAAATCATCATCATCATCATCATCATCATCATCATCATCATCATCATCATCATCATCATCATCATCATCATCATCATCATTAAAGAAGAAGAAAAAAACCCAAAGCCAAATATATTGGCATCACAGTTTGTATATAATTAACCCACTGAAACTGGATGGAAGGCGGGATGAAGCAGGTTGGAGGGATAGATCGATGATAGATCAATGATAGATGGATGATAATGATTGATGGATGATGGATTATGGATAGATGATAGGTAATAGGTGATTCAGACAGATCTGAATTGTTTTCATGCCTCTTTTGTCACATCTAATAGCAGCAGAGGCTATTATGTTTTCCAGACATTTGGGAACTCTGGACAGAATCTAACTGGAGAGTCTGGTCTATTCAAAACTCAGATGCAGCTAGTCCTTGACTTACAACAGTTCATTTAGTGACCATTTGAAGTTACAACAAAAAAGTAACTCATGACCATTTTTCATGCTTACAAATGTTACAGCATCTCTACGATCATATTTGTGACAGTTGCAGTGTCCTAGGGTCATGTGATCAACTTTTATGACCCTTTGACACACAAAGACAATGGAGAAGCCAGATTCACTTAACAATGCTGGTACCAACTTAATAACTGCAGTATGGCAGTTAACATCTGTGACAAGGAAGGTTGAAAATGGGACAAAGCTCACTTAACAAATATCTCATTTAGCAACAGAAATTTTGGGCTCAATTGTGGTTGTAAGTCAAGGTCTACCTATACTGAGCTATATAGCACAAGTGGAAATGAGTGGGTTCTGCTTATATAGATTGTGGCACTTCCATTACAAAGGAATATTTTGAAAGGTACAGAAAGATTAGCTTAGCCAGAGAAAATCCATGTTCAAATGGAATGCAACCTCTTTGCTTAGAAAATAATCTTTTCTAATAATTATGATGAACAATGAGCTTAATGAAATATATAATTAATAGTCTAATATAGTTCATACTGTCCATCTAAAGGTACAGATGAATGGAAATGCAACAGCATGCTAGGATGTACTGAAACAACGATGCACCAAAGACCTAGAAAAGACAAACATATGAGTAATATAGAAAAGTAGCAAGAATTAGAACATGAGTATCCATGATAAAAGCTGTCCCAAAATAGTTAGTCCCTAGTGAAACCTCAAGAAATTTATTATCTAGATCACATTTACTAAACCCTGAAGATACAGGCCATGGAAGCCTATACCTTTCACGAAGGCAGATGAGTCAGCACAAGACAAAGAGCAGGTAGGCAGAAAAGAACATGCTACATTCTACCTACAAAGTAGTATGTATGTACTTTAGATGTGTAATATAAAAGCTATAAGAAAAAAGAGAGTTCAGGTTCTTCGGAAATGCTGCTGTTAATGTGGAGTGGAGTGGATGAACAACCCGGCCTGCCCACTGAGTCCCAGCCCTGGAGGAGAGGAACAGCAGAAGAAAACTCTGCAACAACTTGTGAAAATGCTTAAATGGAACTCTTGTAATCAGAAGGTGTGAGACTCAGATAATGTATATGTGGATATAAGTCCAGAAGCCCTGTTGGTATTGTTGGAAGAAATGTCCATCTCCGTTCTGTTCCAAGTGGGGAGAAAGACACTGGAAACATGGAGGCTTGTTTGGAAAGATGGTTTAATGGTGGACAGGACCACATGGTTTGAGGTCCTGGGCAATTGAGCACATGGGGGGGGGGGGAGAGAGAGAGAGACAGAGACAGACACAGAGACACAGAGATACAGAGAGACAGAGAAAGACACAGAGAGACAGAGACAGAGAGACAGAGACAGAGACAGAGAGAGACAGAGACAGAGAGATTTATACCCTCTCTTTGGCTTTGAACTTGCTTCATGTTCCTGTGGCAAGGGCATGTATTCTGATTGGTTGTCAGACTCCCATGAGGCCATGCAGGGGTAACTTTGTAGGCTGTCTTGAGTCCCAGGCTTGGTTGAACTTTGCTGGGTGATGCAATCTTTCCAGGTGCCATGTGCTGATATGGCTGGAGGGCTAATCCTATTATGTCCTGAGGGTGAAGGTCTTTTGTTTTGCAGATAAGCTGGCCCAGTTTTTTATCTTGTAGATAGGAAAATATCTGCTGGGGGGAGGGAGGCAGGGAGCGGAGGCTCTGAGTTTATGTCCTTAGAAACATGTTTCTCCTTTTGGGAAAATATAATATTCGCCTTTTGAATATTTCCTATGATTTTTTCATTCTTCTTGGAGAAGGATGGGTGCTAACTTTCTACAGTATACATAGAACAAAGGACAAGTGTGGCAAAGTGTGGCTTGTTATGTGATTTCACAATTTTCCTCAAGCACGTTTCAATATTTGCACCAAAAGCATCTGAAATGTTCATATGCAGTACCAGGTCAAATTATTTTAATTTACTATTGTTTTCACAAAAGTGCAAATCTTTCCTTTTTTAATTTTGAAATCATGGTTATTCCATTATACTAATTTACCCATACTCATTTGAATAAGTGAATGATTTTCTAAAGAAAATATGTAACAATTACTGTATTAAATGTAACACTAAAAGCACAAGACAGTTATCTTAATATTAATCAGTAGTTAATTTACCAGATCTTAGTAAAATGCAACATTTAATCACAAAACTGTTAGTCTTACTTCTAATGTATATTCTTTTTATTCAGAGAAGCCAGATCTCTATTTCTCTCTAATTAAATGGAAACTGTATTTTCTTATTTATTAAGTTATTTTATACATGATAAACTCTTCCATATAGCTTTTCTCCTTTTTAGAAATTATTTTTCATAGTGTGAAATAAGAAAAAAAATTGTTAATAATTAAGAAGGTTATCACCTTTCAGGTAGAAAATAAATAAAATATTTTATTTATATTTTGACAGCTGTTTGACAGCTCAGTGACCTGAAACCATGTTATAATTGATTTTAGCTATTTTTACTAATTGTCACATGTTCTTTTACATATACTCAGGTCAGTGGGCTCCAAAGTCCCAGAAAGTCATCACAATCACACAGGCCTCTAGGCAATGCACACATGAGCACTTCACAGTTAGTACTCACTATTTTAGTCTTCTCCAGTTTTATTACAGCTCCTGGTCCTCCCCTGCTCCTCCTTGTAGGTCCTACTGCTGGAGGACAGTATCTCTGTTTGCCTTAGGCTGCTTCAGGCTGTTTTATTTTCCCAAATAAACGAAAACTCTCCAACACGGCCATACCCAGCTGCCTCTCCTCAGCTTTTATAACCATCATTTGCTGACCTGGCTAGGGAGAGGTCTTGAAGAGACAGGACACAGCTGTCCACATGTTTGCCGTGTTGCAGGCCAACTGTCTTTCACACTAGTTTTATCAATTCTTTATCCGAGTTGCTTTTAAAGTTGGGTTTTGGTACAGGTAGTCCTTGACTTACAGCAGTTTCTGTAGTGACTATTTGAAGTTACAACAGCACTGAAAAAAGTGACATCATCGTTTTTCACTCTTAGGACCCTTGCAGCATCTCCATGATCATGTGATCAACTTTCAGATATTTGGCAACTGGTTGATATTTATGATGGTTGTAGTATCCCAGGCTAATGTGATCATGTTTTGTGACCTTCTGACAAATAAAGTCAATGGGGAAGCCAGATTCACTTAGCAACCATGTTATTAACTTAACAACTGTAGTGAATCACTTAACAACTAGGGCAAGAAAGGTTGTAAAATGGGACAAAACTCATTTAACATGTCTCATTTAGCAACAGAAATTTTGGACTCAATTGTGGTCGTAGGTCAAGGACCATCTGTAGTTCAGTATGCTAATGAAGCTCTGGACAAATATGTAGTCCAGTAATTTAGAGGTAACAATAACTAAATGCAGGGGTTGTCTAGTTGTCCCTTTAAAATTGACCAAAATTGGATACTGGATTGATGCTATGGACAATTCTACATTGCAGCTTAAAATCATTTCTCCTGTGTTAATCCAATTGTTCATGAAACTGATTTTTGTAATTCCAGTCTGGGGTGAAGTGATTTGGCAATTGGATTGGGATGGTGCTCAGTTTGGACTATGACTGCTAAAAGACACGATTGCTGATTCCTCTTCTTTTTGTCCTTGCCATCCATGCCAAGAGAAGACTTCCTTGCTGACCTTTATGCCATGGATCAACCAATGTCTGTCCTTCCCTTTTAGATAATATACTGTCTTCACTAATTCAATTCATTTCCCTTGCTTTCCAAGATGTTTGCAGATAAAGATATCATTACAGACCTTTTCCTGTTCTTTCCTTTGATAGTAATACATCCTTATTGTATCATGTTTGCTCTAATGATCAATGAAAAGAGAACAGGTTGTCCTGTCATGCCTACATTCTGTCCATAGAGACTTTGTAGCAAGGTATAACTGATGGTTCCATTCATATAAGCAAAAACATTGCATTCATTATAGCTTTTTTCCAATATACTCATGTTGCAACTTAAAGATTTAAAAGGGAAATAATAACAGCAAAAAAGAAACCAAAGAGTGGGAAAGAAAGAAGGGAATCTATGGAGATTCTCGGCCATCCAGGTCACGGTTGTCCAAAGGTACTTTTTCAAGAGACAGTATAAATCCTTCCATTCCCCACCATTCAGTCACAGCTAAAGAAGCTTCTTGGATGAGAAGCAAAATGTCTTCTAAGAAAACAAGAAAGCCCAGTTGCCTCTCGAAAAAGCATGTTTGGGGCAAAGGAGAGTATATTTCACCATTATGGACCAAAACCAAAAGGGTGCACAGTAGCAGATCTAAGGTAGAAGGTAGCCCAGCAGAATGATATGGCTAAACAAGACCTTCCATCATTGAAAGGAGCATGCTAGGCACCCCAGACAAATAGAACTGAGGATGTTGCTATGATAGCTCAGAGTAGAAAACAGTTCTCTTGAAGTAGAGCTCCAAAATACAGTTGGGGGGAATAATAATAATAATAATAATAATAATAATAATAATAATAATAATAATAATAATAATAGTAGTAGTAGTAGTAGTAGTAGTAGTAGTAGTAGTTGTTGTTGTTGTTGTTGTTGTTGTTGCAAAAGACATATCTCCAGAATTTAAAGTTTCAGCATGAATAAAATGCACTTCGTATGTACTTTCTAAACAGTGGACTGTTGAAATGTATATGCTTGAGAATCATTCCAGCTTAGTAACTAAAATCTGTAAGAAATGTGTTATTGAACTCACCTCAGTGATTATGTTGCTCCCATACTCTTCAGTAAAATGTGATGTACTGTAGGTAAGGAATAAAATAAAATGTTGACATAATATTAGGAATAAAAAGACAATTTGTTGTGTGTCAAGAATAAAGCACATCTTATAATCAGCATGGAATAATATAGCTTTACTGTACTTATACAAATCACACACACACCCCAAAAAAATCCCTTTAGTGACTTCTGTTGCAAACTCAAGATGATAAAATTATTTGGTTTGGTATAGATACATTTATATTCTTATCAATATAATTATTTAATGATTAACATAATATAGTATAATGAAGATATTATAGTAGTAATAGTATAATATAGTAGTCTTTGAGAGTATAGTAGAAATATAGTAGTCTTTGAGAGAATAAAATGAAAAAGAATAGAAATTTGTTCCTAAGAATTTATCCATAGCAAAGAAACAGGCATTAAATCATGAGAAATGTGCCTCTACAAAGGATTTTGAAGGATTGCATTGAATAGGTCAGTAAAAATGAGGGGTGAGGGAGAATCCTTGTTGCAGAACCAGAAAAGAGAGTACAGTTGTTTTCATCAAAAGTGGCACATATGCTTTCCCCTTGTTAATCGTATAAAGGTTCAGTGGTAAATAAACCATAAATAGCAGCTTGTTATCCTTTTATGATACAAAATGATTAAATAATTGTAATAATTCAGACCCCAATGATGGGGTCTGAGTAGTGAAATCTGTTTTCATGTTGATGTTGATCAGCAATTTCAATGGCTTAATAAGGACACTGAACGCATTCATGGAGAAAACTAAGAGTAGCCACAGTAAAAATATACAAATATCATGCTGTACGCCATAACAAATTCCATTAAGCTCCTGAAATGTTTGTGGGACACCCAGGGGCAACTGCTTAGTGTCTATGAGAACAGAATATTGGATTAGATTGTCTTGATCAAATATTTCTGTTCTTCAGAGAAGTAAGACAGTCTTCATTTCAATTTTACAAACAATGATTACTGCCTGAGCACACCAGAATTCTTTGATATACTTAACTATAGGCTAAAAGTATTAATTTGCATATGTTTTAATGTGAATCTGACATGAATCCTACTTTTCTCATTTGAAATAATTCACATAATGAGAGTTATATTTTGCTCTTCTTTTATCAAATGATTAGAGAAGAAGTAAAAAGAAAAGAGTGAAAATCATATTATCAAACTACTTCTATAAAACTAAGTCATACCCTTTTGCAAAGAATGCAATAATTCAGGGAGGGAAAAATAAACTTCTAGTTTATGATGATGATAATGTTGATTTAACAGTGAAAACTGTCAGTTTGCGGCTGAGAATACACATTGAAATTTCTGTACAATTTTACACAAGTGATATAGAAGAGAAAACAATGCTTTTTAAATAATTTAGTCAGGGAAGAAATTTATATTTATTCTTAAATTAGGATATGAACTGGCATACAGAGTTACAAAACTCGCATCCCGCAACACAGAAGCCAATCTTTGAATAATTGCTGTATAGATCTAACTTTTGGACTCCAGGAGACTTTCTTAAGGCATATATGGTGACATTCTGGTAGATTCTTAGTAGCTTTTAACATATTCTGTTTCTTCCCTTCTCTGTGGCTAGCATGCCCTTTTCAATATGCATAAGGGTACTTGGGGAGAGAGGAGAACAAATAAAAATACATGTTTATCCATATATAGGTTTTTCAGCAATTATTGTATTTATGGTGAAAAATACACCATCGTTCACACTAATAGTTAGATAAAGAACACTAGGCAAAAATGGTAAGGACTGAACAATGGTAAATGAGGAATATAACATTAAACAGTACTAAAAAGATATTGACAATGTTTTATTGGCTTCCTTTGTTTCTCAGCAATCAGCAATGCTAGTTATTATGAGGGGAAACAGATCAGTCTGAGCTTGCTTTTTTAGCTCCAAAATTGGTATATGAAAATGTTTGACCAGTCCATTTAATTTATCTGCCAACATTTGAATATTTTCAACAATAAATGTTCAAAATATTTTTGAATGGGCCTCAGTGCTGACATATATGCCAAAATATGATACTTAACAAAAAAAAAATCCTCATTTATGGCTTCAACAGTAATTCACTTTATTTGCAAAATAATCTTGACTAATTAGGTTACATATGAGGAAATATGTGAATGGGCAATGAGTTGAAAGTTTTAATGTATTAATTTTCAACACACACACACACAAGTTTATAACAACATCAAATTTAGTTTAGTTATGATCTCAGAGCATATTGTGAAGTAACATGGAAACAACTGTACTCCATCTGGCTTAACTTTGTGTTTGCTAATACAGACTAGGATATAGACACATACATAATTCTATTGGCATCTACAGGCAAGTACAAGTATGTTTGTTTACAACAAAACTCTCTGCATAGATAATTTTGTAAACTGAACAAATTTCAAGAGATACTTGTCTATTCATATAAACATTATATTGACAAATGGGAATCAAAGCCCTATAGCAGTGGTTCTCAACCTTTTCTTCAGCATGAACCCTTTTAAATACCTTTTATGGCTCAAATACCTTTTTAAGCTCAAGATTTAAATCATAACAATTCTTCAAGCCTTCGCAGACCTCCTGTGACAGCCCCCCAGGGGCCCAAAGATCACAGGTTGAGAATCACTATCCTATAGCTTATTTAGAATTTTCTTTCGGGGTGTATGGATCTCTGACATCATATATTTTCTGTGCAAGTTATGTGTGTGTATGTGTGAGTTATTTTAATATTGTTAAACTATAGTTAAAATAAAATTGAAAAATTTTCATTATCTAGTAAATAAAGAGGTTGTTTAGGTTGCTTTCCATTAAAAAGGAAATGAGGATGTCATTCATAAAGTAAGAACATAGTCTTGGGTGATAATATCAGGCAGATTTTCCATTAAAAGCTTTTGCATTTACACTATTATGAATAGATTCCATAAAGTATAAATAAGAGAGGATACAAGGCAATCAGATTTGCAAGACTCCATCATTGTAGCTAATTTCATTAAAAATAACTTTAAACTTCCTGTGGAAATGATTTCCTGTTTTGATCTATCTAATGCGGCTGACACATAGCAAGCAGGAAAAATGACAATTGATGGAATTATTGTATACAAGTGTAATATAAGGATTAAGTCTGAAACATTTGTCCCATAAACCCATATTGCACCATTAGAAAATTCTATTTTGAAAAACAAAACAAAACCCAGAAACTGCATTAAAACATCCATTCAAGTCTCAGGTTGAATTTCTGAAAGTGCTTAGATTCCTTTAAATTCACTGGAAAAGTTTCACACAACTGAATTATGGGTTATGGGCATCACTATTAACAGAATTACAGTGAATGAAATAAGAGTACTGTGACTAATTATAAATTGCTGTATTTATCTACTTTAAGCATCATTGGTGAAATCTTGTTCTGATAAGTAAAATGACAAATGTTCCAGAACCCAAATTAACATATTTCTATTATAATTTCTATTTGGCAATTTATTCTATTCATTTTGTCACTGAAATTGTGGACAAATTACAAGCTTACAAAAGCATGGTGAAAACTGCATAAGTTATTGCTTGAGAAATTAAATTATAGCTATTAAGGAAAGCTAGTATGACAAGATATTGAATTAGATTGATCCTAGAAACTTTTTGACTTTGATTTTGTATGCAAAATGTTGGATTAATAATATGACAGATGGTGTATTACTATGGAGAATTGGCATGCTGTCAGGAAAAGCTGGATAGGGACCCCAGAGAGGAAGATTCATGGAGAATTAATTCAAATGAGAAGCTAGATAGGTTGAAGAAACATTACTGTAGTCAGGAGTCATATTTCAAACAAAAGCATATTATGTGTATAATTGTATTGAAAATATGACAAATATTATATTTAATAAAATTATTACATATTATAGTAAGAATATTATTATATATTTATTAAGAATCTATTATTAGTATGAGCTGAACCCAGAATGAACATAGTTCCTGTTCAGAACTGTTTCTGATAATCTAGTAGTTCCTTAATTTATACACAAAGCTGCATATTCACATAACATCTTTGCAAACAGTATAATATTAATAGCATATGTCTAGCACAGACATGAAAAGGTACAAGATGCATTGTATTTAATTATAGAAGAAGATAGTGACAAGAATGTGGGTTTTGTTTGCCAAGATGTTGTATTACAATAAGTATAAGATTACATTCAACCATTCTAAATGTCTATGGAAATTCTCAGTCATCCTGGTCATGGTTATCCCAAAGGTGCTTTTTCAAAAGGTTTCTGGACTTTCTTTGTTTTTCCTTGAAGATGTTTCTTCTTCTGAAGAAGCTTCTTGGATGAGAAGTGAAAGACTACAAGGAAAAATGAAGAAAGTCCAGTTGCCTTTTGAAAATGCGCCGTTGAGAAATTCAACCATTCTATGTACACATATCACCATATCTGAGTACAAGAGACTTTTATGTTGCTTCCTGCTCTGTTCACTTTCATAATCTCCAGCACCTGGCACCTGAGGCAACTCTTGCACTCTTCCTAATTATAATCTGGTTCTTCCGCTGACCTCTGATCAGAAGCAAATCCCTGTTGCTTAGCTAAAGAGTCACTCCTGGGGATGGGCGGCATCAACTATATAGATCATGTACAAGGAAAAATAATAATTAAAAGATAAAAGATAAACATATCAAATTAAAAATGTATTTTTTTTCTGTGGTGGAAAACAATCTAAATGATTTATGTAGCACTGAAACATAGGAAGGTATTTCATATTTGGTATCCTAAAAACTGGAGAAGAAAAGACAGTAGAGCAAGATGGGGGCAATATGCTGAGGTATATTGGATTAATATACTGATGTAAGAGTATTGCTTATAAGCTGTAAACCGCCCCGA
>JANHFL010004263.1:101094-112150 GCA_032468155.1 Oxyrhabdium leporinum
GGGGTTTGACATGGGTGGGAGAAAAATTAGGGCACCCCTCGAAAAAAGGGCCTAGCCATTTTTTGGGGGGGCAAAAGAAAATAAGACCCAGTCTTGTTTTCTGAGAAACACGGTACCTCCTACTTTGTAACTGGGTTTTCCATCATTTCCAGCACTCTCTACTTCATTGTATTTTTCTTTTCTTTCTTTTCTCTTCTTTCTCTTTACGCCTTACTACCTTATATGATTGGTTATCTTGTGGTTTTTTATTGGAATTAGGTTCTAAAGGTCTTGAAGATTGACCCCCTCAATTTTAGTTTAAAGCTCTTCTGATAAGATGAGCCAGTTGTTTTCCAAATATATTCTGTCCAGTTCTTGTGAGATTCATCCCATCCCTTGCCAATAGCCCTTCATATAGGTAATGCAGACCATGTTCTAGAAAGCTGAAGTTCTTTTGATGACAACAGTTTTTAAGCCAGTGTTTTGTTTATAAAATCCCTTGCTTTCTCATTGGATGTTGGCCTTTTGTTGGAAGTATAGATGAAAATATCACTTTCTGCTCCTAATTTTTTACTTTCTTCCCTAGCTGTTTGTAATCTCTTGTTATAGTTTTTAGATTCATTGTTGTGTCATTGATCCTCACATGTAGGAGAAAAAAGGGGCAGTAATCTGTGGGGTTGATCATTTCAGTAAGTTTCTCAGTTACATCTTTGATTTTTGCTCCAGGGAGACAAAATACCACCCTAAGATTGACTTTTCGGTCTGTAAACTACAGTTTCTATTCCCCAAAAATTTGAATTTCCTATCACCAATATTCATCTTTTTTCCCTATGGATGCCTGGGATACTATTCTTCCTGCCACAGGAATGCTGGGTTGTATATCTTTTTTTTTAGAAACTATTGATAACTTCTCTTTTATAGGTGTATGCACATTTTCTTCCAGCGGGAGGTTATGCAAGCAATTGTTCAGATCCAGAAGGGCTTCACTGGAGTGGGCTAGTATAAATAGTAGAGGCTTTGCGCTTGGTTGCTCTTTCTTCTAAAAGTGAAATGTTTTCATCGCTTTTCCTCTTTGGGTTCCTATATAGGATCACTTTTTAGTAGAAGCTGCTTCTTCCTTATTGTGTTCAATTTGGGTATATCAGTTTTCTTCTTTTTGTTCATATATAGGGGTCATTTTTTAATAAGTTGTTTGCTAATATTGTGTTTAATTTTGGTGCACTCTTCTTTTAAGTTGAGGATTCTCACTTTGTTCATTGAGTTTCAGAGTGGCTAGAGTTGCTTCTATACTTTTTCCTCTAGCAATTCATATAATTTACATTTAACACATATATAGTTTGGGTCTTCTGTGAGCATAAGCTAAAACATATGACATATTTTTCAAGTCACGATAATGTCAGTCTCTATTTCCATTTTTATTTGTTAAAAAATTAAAAAAAAATCTAAAAAAATAATATTTTCCCTGTTGTAAAGTGTCAGTTTACAATAGTTTACAAAAGTTATTGATCCTTTGTAACTTGTCTTGAAAAATTCATCACTATCTTCCCCATGTTCTTTTTCTGTGATTTTTTTATTTTTTCCTCTTAGATAGTTAAGAATTAAAAAAATTCAAAATAAATAAAATAAGCAAACTTCTTTTTTAATTGTTTAGTTCAAAAACAAATTGAAAAATTAGAAAAAAAATTAAAAATTAGAAAAATAATTTTATTAAAAAATTGAAAAAATGAAATTAAAAATTGAAAAAGATTTAAACATTGAAAACAATTTAAAATTAAAAAGAAATTTAAAAGTTGGAAAAAGATTTAAAATAAAAAATAGAAAAAATAGGAAAAAATGTTTTTTAAAAACACTTCAGAAATTTTAAAAATGTAAGAATTTGCAAAAGTTCTTGACCCCTTTGTAGCGTTATGCACTTCTTTTTATTGGAAATCTCAGGCTTTTTTCTAGGAGATGCTTAGCTCTTAACCCTCTATACTCTGTCTTGAAAGTTTCCTCCCTGTCCACAAGTGTTATGTACTTATCCTTTTCCTCCCTGCCTCCTTGTCAGTTGTCTGGCCATTGCCAGGGTTAATTTATAATAAGTTAGTCTACATACCAATACCAAAGATAAAACAGCATGCAAATAGTATCTTTAATTTCACATGCTAACAAAAAATAGCTGAAGCAATCCACAGATCTTAGTAGTTTTATCAAAAACCTTCCGGCTATCTCCTTCTTTTCTTTACTATATATATGATCTTAGTATACAGACAAAATGTTAGCCTTACATGTATTATTTGGCTATCTGTCTACAGTAACAAATGACTTATTATTCTAAATGCTGGCCTTACTGGAACAATTTAATAAAGATGTTAATTTGCTGGTCTCCAAATGACACTTGTAATCATATATCATTTCTTCCAACTGTGGCTTGAGACCTAAGCAGGGAACCCAACTAAGACTAATGCCTTTCTCTGGCATCTTTCCTTTAATTCCCTGTGGTTTTCTTCTAAAGATGCCATCAACATAATTCCTTAGCTCCAATTAGCTGCAGAGTAATATTTACTTTATCAGTTAATTTTATAGAGCTGTGGCAATAGCCTCTAGTTTATGGTAATGTTGTTCCCCTGACTAGTCAGAATACACTGGTTTCTTGAATAGCTCAAAATGGAAAAGTATCAGAATCGCCTACAACAGTTTTACACTTATGGTTTTTTTTCCCCCCTCTGGGCATGGAGACCAGTTAGCAGATGTATCTATTGATTCTGGCATTTCCACCTAATACTGCTTGTTCTTTTTGACCAGCTGTTATTTTTGTCTAATGGGCCCTGAGTTACTTACAGTTTCATGTGGGCTTGGGAATGTCATTTTTTTCCTTCCTGATTTCTGAATTCAATTAGTGAAAAAAAAATCTAAAATGAAATTTGGGCAAATGGTCATGTTTCTTTCATTGCTATGGTACAGACAAGTTCTACTGGTCACCATAATATAAACCTGAATAACCCACTTGGCTTTGACCCAATTAATCCAAAGTTTGACAGTTTATATCTTGCCCAATACACATTTATCAGGATTTGTTTTTCAATTCTGTAAATAAGCAAGAACTTCATCCCTCCCAGTTCTTAAGCCTCCAAATTTGAATTATGAGTTTTGTTCCTGAAGGAAGTTCTTATTTCTTTTTATTACAAATTAATCCATTTTTCATATTAAGCACCTCCTCCTTCTCTTTTGATTAAATCTACTCATGGATACAACTTCTCTTTTCTGTCAAGTGAAACTATCCACAGAATTACTGCTATAATGTACTTCTCTCCCTTCATGATTTATAATTATGTCTTCTGTGCCAACCAAAAGCTAAAATTAAACACTCTAAAATAAAGCCAGAATAAAACTAAGAAAACATCAAAACAATATGACATTCTGAGAACCTGCAAGCTGCTCTCTAGTGTTGCTGCTGGGGTAGTCCACTTGCCTTTAAAAACATTCTACCTTTTATTATAAATAGTCTTTTCCTTCAAGATGTTTATTTTTCTATCATTTCCTTAATCTAACCAAATCTCTTTTGTCAAATTTGACTTGACTCCTTTAAATCAGTAATAAATATAAACTTTACATAGACACTGGGTGAATCTGTAACCTGTATGAAGATTACAATAGTAATTGAACAAAATAATAGCAATGGGATCAATCCAGACTGATCACATATTGCCAAACTAAAATTTAAAAACCTCAGGACACTTCTGTATTACACAGGTCAAACTATCAGGCAGGAAATCTATTCAGTAACAAATAGAGTGAGCATGATTTCATTTATGTCAGTCCATTCATGATACTTTTTAAAATATCTTTATGTAATACTTCATTTGGTGAAAATGATTCAGTTATGTACTGAAAATGATTCAATCATGTACTGCAAAAGAATTGTATTGCCAGACATTTTTAAATAACAGTGACTCCAAAGTGTTAATTTTTCATGGGAATCAATAAATAAAAGTTAAATTTCTACCCAATGAAACCCAGCAATGGCTAAGACCTTTCTCTACTGGAGAAATAAAAAACCCAACATTCTACCATAATTAGTGACAAGAATTTGCCATGCCAATCCCACAATAGTACACATTCAGTATTGTTTCCATTCTAATGTGTGACTGAGATAAAAGAAAATAAGCCCAACAATATTTCTTAAAATCTGAAAAACTAAAACTCCAATCATCATCATAAGAAAGATACAAGTTACTAAGGAAATTGAAACAATCTATATGCAGCCCAGGCTGTCTTTAAAAAAATATATATGGTCAGTTGTGTTATGATCATACTTTTCCTGTCCCCTGATCTTCATCAGAAGATTATTGTAATTTATCAGACTGAAATTCAGACGGGAAAAGAATTTAAAATGCACTTCTTTTGAACATATGCAAAATCTCACTGAATCAGGAAGAGAGAGAGTAAGATTCTTAAACTTGTACCTAAAAATAGCCCAGCAAACAAATTCCAGGCAAGAAAGGAAAACATGAAATAGAAAGGTTGTGACCCAATTCATCAGAGACACTCCCTTCTATTCTATTCTACACATAATCTCCTAGTAATGCAAATACAGATATGTAAGCAATATGTAGAATTCCAAAGCAGACATCAGGAATTAAAAATTCATTTCTTTAGAATTTGAACTGGGACATCTCCAACAGGGAGTTTCCCAGAGGACTAGGCTGCTATCTTGTCTTGCATACCTCTAGGCCATTCTAAACATGGAAGTTTCCTACATTTTGTGAACTATAGTCTACCAAATGTTATGCTCTGGTAACTGTTATTAAGTAACATGCCATCAAGTTCATTGCTGCTACTGTTTTTCTGCAAAGCAGGAAAAATACTCAGCTTCTGTGCACATTGCCCCCCCCCAGATGTTGTGTGGGCCAAGCCTCTCCCTACCTTATCCCAGATACACAAAGAGTATGAGAATGATCAAGAGAAAGAACAACTGCCTGATCTGGTACCAACTTTTGACAAATGGCTAAATTCATATTTCTAGTCAGCTGTCAAATTTGTTTCATTTCCTAGCCCTAAGGTATGCTAAGGAAAGCAACCGGTGGGTTTTTTTGCCCATCTAAAATACTTGGCATGGCTTAAATCTATAAGGACAGCGCCTTTCACTCAGCTAAGGTAGAAGACCGATTATCTGCTGGAGATAAACAATTTATGCTTTCATAATTTTTGCCAACCTAAGAACTGAGGAAAGCACTTTAGTTTCCCCATGAGAAAGAGCCTTAAACTAAAAAAAATGCACTATGCAGAGAATGAGTAACTGTAATAGTTGTTATATTTGATTTTCTGACTAGAACCTGCCATTTTATTTCTGTCTCCAGATTCTTCTTTCATAGGAACCAACAATTGGAAAAAGGGTGTTACAGCTCTTGACATTATCTTTATCTATGTTTCCTACAAATATTGCATTCAGAGCTATCTGGTGCTCAAGTTATTGTTTGTTTGTTTTTAATGTAGACTTCAATGGTATTATATTATAAAGAGAAATTTACATGCTACAGTAGTTGCATGATTGGGAGTACATCATTTGGAGATTTGATAGAATAGGTTGGGGATAGATTGCCATAGAAAAAAATCTGTCTACTGGGAATCAAAAGCAACTCAGTGGAACATAATCAATTAATTAATAACAGTTGCATTTATTAATTTAATTTAAATGTTTATTTAATTATATACTACCTTTATAATTTTTATAAGGTTTATTTATTATTGTAACTCAAGATGGTGAACACACCTTCCTCCTCCTATTTCCCCCACAAGAACAAGCCTGTGAGGTGGATTGGGACTGACAGAGACTGACTGACCCAACGTCACTTTGTTTTGTACTGTTTAGGAAACTGAAAAGGGCACACAAGTGGAGGGCACTAGTATCATCTTACTTCCAATGGTGACACCCTTAGAAATTTATATCATGCTTACAAAGAGGGATAAGACCTTTTCATTTCATTATCATTTGCTCTTGAAAAACAGCTGACTTTCCATTAACAATCTTCTCCCAGAAGAAAAGTGCTCTGTGTATTCTGGTATGGTAGGAGCATAGATTGAGTGTGTGTATGTTTGTGTACAAATGCATATAGGCAGGAAATTAATTTCTCTTTTTGCTGCATACCATTTTGCTGCTGAAAAATTAAGTCTCTGAAGTTCCTATTTGTTCCAAAATTGCTATATTCTTTAAACAAAAAACAAACAAACAAAAAAACCCCAGGAAGTTACTAGTATGGGGAAAAATCCCTACTCCCAATTTGCAGTTTGAAAATAAGAGCATAACTGGTGTTTATAAAAAAATAGAGAGGAATTTTAAGTCAACTCATATTTGATGTAACAATGCACTTTGATGTGATAATGATGATGATGATGATGATGATGATACTATCCATTCAGACAAGTCTGCCTTTTGGCAATTCTATGGGCTAGGTCTCTCCACATCTTCTGATTTTTTTCTATTTGAGTTTTTTCTATGTTCTGGCTAGTGTCAGCTGTGATGGTGTCCAGCCATCATGTTCTGATTTCCTTTGACCATTAACTTTTCCAAACATAATTGCTTTCTCCAGTGAATTCCTGTGCATGAATGAGCAAAGTAAATGAGATGGAGTTTTATGATTTTGCCTTCTAGTGACATGTGTAATGTTATGTGCTCCAGTACTTGCTTAACAGAATACTAGCGTTGGAAGGGAACTTTTAAGGTCTTCTAGTCCAATCCTCTGCTTATTTGTCCAATCTCTTTTTAAAAACTTTCAGTTTTTGAGCATTGCTTGTTAGTTACCTTTGCTATCCAAGGAATACGCAGGAGCCTTCTCCATCACCACAGCTCAAACAAGATGATTTTCTTCCTGTCTTGCTTTTTTAAGGTCCAACTTACACAACCATAGGTTGCTATGGGGAACACAATAGAGCAGACTAACCTACATTTCTTGCAGGCTTATGTCCTTACTTTTCCATATTCAGCTCATGTTCATCAATGCTGTGTGATCCGATGCCATGTGAAGTTTTATTTCTGTGTTGCAATCATCACTTTGAGCTATCTGATATCCTAGGAAAATGATTTTTTTCAAACATTCTATCTGTTCACCATCAATTTCTATTTTGATGTTTCCATTCCTTGCAGTGGTCTTTTTAAAGTTCAGAAAGAGACTAAAAGAGATTAAAATTTGATGTAACATTGCACCTTGACCCTTAGAGTCAAATTTATAAGTAACAAAATTTGTTCATAAATTAATAGTATTCTGCATAGATAATAATAATCTTCTATGAAGGGCCAGCAGCAATTGTCCTTTTAAAACTGACAGTAGCACTATAAAAACAATTGAAAATGTATGTTTTCTTGAAAAACAGCCATTACTTTGACTATATGATGTGCCTATTAAATTTATTAAAAGGCACTTTTATGAATTTCCTAAGAACCATGGGAAAAATCTAGTAGTGTTGTGGGTCAAAATATACAAGATGGCAAATGTAGGGTGATAATCCATGCCCTGTCCCTTTCATATGTGGGTCGCAGATATGTCTTTAAAACTCAATCTCCTGTTTTGTTGTTGTTGGAGTGTTCTAAAACTTTTATACATGTTATTACATCTTAGAGTTGCTAGCTAGCTAGCTTAGTATGTGTTGGAATACTTTATTAGAATTATTAACATCCTCATCTTAACCTTCAATTAAGTCATATTCTCATTGGAGAACTGCAGGCATATTTTTGTTTTCAAAGATGATAAATGACGTAGTGAAACCAAGACTGATGAAATTTTTTATGTTCATTTAGACAGTGAAATTATTCACAATTCAAACTTTTACTGGGTATCAAGTTTCCTCCTTGGTCATCTTCCCAGAGATTATACCCTCCTCACTTTCCTGCTAACTGCCCTTCCTCTCCCTTCACTCTCTCCACCATTTCTAGGCTTAACATGAGTAAATGAAAAGAAAAGAAAGGAATGGATTTATGATTACTGCCCTCACTGAGGCAAGTCTCCTTTCCTTGGGTTGGCTTACCAATAACCAACTGCATCTCCTTCACTGTAGAAAGAACCTCTCTTGAAGTATTCTTCCCAGTCCTTCTCTGGTGACCAGGATTTCATCAAAGGCAGCTGTCTCCCTCCTTCCTGTAGTGGACCTTGGGTGTAGATGTCATCTCTATGGAACTTCATTCCTTCTCTTTCAGGGAAGCCATCCATGGACTTTTCCCCTTCTCTGACCAACAACTTTATTCTCCAATTATTTTTCTCCAGCCACTTTACTTTACACTGTCTTTTTCTGTTCTCTTTTTTCCTTCTCTGTCTCCATTTTGAGTCAGATGGCAGCAAGATCCCCCAAAACTAAGGAAGAAACCTGGGTTTCTTCCCAAGTTTCTAGTCCACCTATGTATAAGATAGGAGCAATGAGATTGCTGCTACTCTCATCCACAACAGCCCTTGCCAGTCAATCATCTAATTCAGCCCTTATGAAGGACAGCTGCACTTCAAGGATAGGATTGTGATTTTTTCTCTTTTTCTCTCTCCAAATGCTGACTCATGCCAGCATGTCTTCCACCATACCAGATCACTAAAAACTATATGCCACACATCTGCACATCAGCAATTTCAGTGAAATTAGGTATGCCAAATAGTTCAATTAGCACAGATACACATGCTAAAAGTGCTTAAATGAAGGTGAAATAGAAACTCCATAATGTATTTAAATGAGCCTTCTAGAGTGTGTATTTCTCAAATAGAATAAACGTGCTTAGCCTTTGTAATAATTCTTCTGCAACCACAATTAACTGGTAAATAAATAAACATGTTGATCTTTAATACATCCTAATTATTCTTCAAATATAACAGAGTCTGTACTTGTGAAGTGTTGACCCAACTCTGGTGTGATATCTGAATTTAAGAAATTGTCATTCCAGGTCCATTTCCTTGTAAATGGATGTCAGTTGCCTGCAGGTTGCTCAATAACTAATTTAAACCCTAACATAATAACTTGAATAATGTATCAATCACTTCCCATTTAACTTTTGCTTGACCGGAATGAATAGTCCTCCTTTCATCAGAAGAAGGTCTGCAATAACTACATCATTAGTATTGTGGTTCCAAAACCACAATAATAGAATAGAAATATTAGCTGAATTATTGAAATATGCAATACATTGTGTCTTTTTGTATATTTATATGTTTGTGTGTATGCTTATGTATTTCTATATTTGAGAATCAGGGTGATATATAGATAGCCCTCACTTAATGATGGTTCACATAATGATTGTTTGAAGTTATAATGGATTTCAAAAAAGCTACTTACAAATTACCAAACTCTCCTGCAGTCATGTGATCACATTTCGGGTGCTTGGCAACCAGCTTGCAGTTATGACCAGGTGCATTGTACCATTGGTCATATCAGCACAATTTGCAACATTTTTGCCATTTTCTGGACAAAACATCCATTGGATATGCTGAATTTCCTTAACAACTATGTGATGATACTCCAAAGGTAGTCACTATGACTGAAAAGTCTCTCCTTTACAATCAAGAATCAGAAATATTAAAATAGCACATTCATCCTTTACTCATTTGCTTTCATTCTTGCTTAAATAATGTGCCCTCTGAGCCACAGTTAAAACAAGAACAGTCCTTTACCCTTAATAATTCTATTCCACTTCAGTCTTGCTTGCTCAATTTGGTTTTAAAAAACAAAATTAGCTAATTTTCCACTTGAAAAATCCCTGTATTATTGATCCCAATAAGCAATCATTTCAAATTGGAGAGAGTCACTAACTATAGAAATCTAATTATTCACAGTAATATTTCCAATTGTTTATTTAACTTCTTGATGGGTTGATATTGCTTCTTGTTTCATCAACATTTGTTTAGCCAGTAATGCCTCTGCAGACAGAAGATGACAATAGTTTGCAATTAATAACCATTATTTATTCTGGTAGTTGTGATAGTATAATATTTATACATGCTACAGTAAGAATAATTATGTTAAACTAACTATTGTTATTTTCAGTCTCCCAGCTTTATTGACAAGGAGATATTATGGCTTGTTCTTAGTGAAGTATTATATAATTAAAGTATAAAATATGTGGCTACAACAATTCAAGGAAGATATACCCAAGATGGTTTGCTAAGTAAGGCAGAACCGCACTCCGAAGATTTAATTCCCTTTCTTAAATGCTTGTGTGCAATCAGTTTGGTAGACTAGAAACATAAAATGGCTGACTTAGGAACAGTCACATTGAACCAGAGGTACCTGCTGAGTATATATGTGCATTATGACATCATATGCCTGAATGAAAGAAGAGTTAGATCACAATAGTGCTGCAGTTTTGTTATCTTGATTAAGGCATCAGATCTTGTATCTGATAAGAACAGCAGATTATCAAGGTCTCATTTTTTTCTGGTATGCCACTGTCCATGTCAACTAATTTAAACGTTTTTGTTTTTTTTAAAGGCAAACTTCATAAATATAATTTATTTCTGTACGATTAACAACAAAAATTAAAACCTGAAACTATCTTCTGTAATACAAATGGAAGGAATGAATATAAACTAATTGAAGAACTTGTTTAGCAATAGCAATAGAACTTAGACTTGTATACTATACAGTGCTTTACAGCCCTTTCTAAGCGATTTACAGTCAGCATATTGCCCCCAACAATCTGGGTCCTCATTTTACCCACCTTGGAAGGATGGAAGGCTGAGTTAACCTTGATCTTGGTGAGATTACAACTGCCAAACTGCAGGCATCCAGCAGTCAGCAGAAGTAGCTTGCAGTACTGTACTCTAACCAAGGTGCCACTGTGGCTCATAAATAAATAATCAAATTTAAGTAAACATGTGTTTCAAAATACTTGGCATTGTGCCTTTTTGAAAAATATAGGGGAGACTGTGATATAAAGGTTTATTAGTTTAAAAATGTTTAAAAGTGGCTAAATTAAAAATATGAAACATAATTATTGTAGTACATTGTCAGCCTTGGTGTCAGCATTCCATCTAAGTTCCAATAACTCACTTAGCACTCAGATAAGAATTAATCCAAGTAAGAGTTTATTAAAGAAACCATGTTGGCACATCTGGGAAAAACCTGAATC
>JANHFL010004264.1:0-12545 GCA_032468155.1 Oxyrhabdium leporinum
ATTGTTTTAATCAGAAGCTGTGAACCGCCCCGAGTCTTCGGAATGGGGCGGTATATAAATACAAATAAAATAAAAAAATAAACTGAGGTAGCATTCCTCTTATTGAATGAAACCTTTGACTATCAGTCTCAGCTATGAAAGGGCAACCATGGAGCGAATGTAAGAGTTTCTCCCATTATGCCAAACTGTGGTTGGGGTGCAGAATGAGCAGCTAATTCATACAATACTTTCAGGTGTTAACTGGAAAAAACTTTGCTATTTGAATCGCAACACATCTGGGTTTAACACAAAAGTAGCAGATACTCAGTTCACACATCTTCCTCTTATAGTGCTAGGCAGTGCTCAGTTTCAAAAAGTTGCTCCAGAGTTCGTGGAAAGCATAGGGTCCTACTATGAATTGCCACAAATGCTGCATTCGTGTTCCCTCAATGCCCCAAAGTAATTTTTCAAAATTTTCTCTGAGTCATTTTCAACCTTAAAACTTAGGAGTATCTGATAAACATGACTGATGGATGATTCAAGATGAACTAAAACAAGTTTTTCATACAGTTCAACTGTTTAAACTGTCAGTGGCTATTTCTTAGATTATGGAGTTTCATGGAGGATGCTTATTTCCCGTTTGTCTATTTGTCTTAGACAAATTCCTTCAGGATAATCATCAATAAATACAAGTATTTCTGATTATATGCTATGTCCATATTCAGAAGCAGCATCCTGTAAATGACCTGTTCCTTGATCATAAATGTGGGCTAATTCCTGCACATATCCTGATTGTGAATTTTCAAAAGATAACCTACTAATCAGAGAGAGAATCAGAATAGTGGACCAAAGAGCCTATTTTTGAGATCCAGAAGGATTCAGTTCTTCTATTCTGTCTCGTGGCATCTTGTGCCAGCTCATTAGTATTTGCTGATGCTAGTTTTTGAGCAATAGCTCCATCTGCCATGTATAGTGATTGCGATTACTAAATCTTATCCATATGAAGTTGGAGAAGAATAGGCTGATCAGCTTAGCCTTTTGATCACCTTAGAAACAACTATATTACATTTCCTACAGAAAAGTTTATGATTAAATTACATCTTATAAGCAGAACAGTACCATACAGTGATTTCACTTCTCTCATACTGATTGCTGCACAATCCACAGAAGAATTATAAAGTGTCTTGAACACATACACCAAATAATTGTCATAGATTATAACACTACATATACTGGACATTATCAGTATCAGTACAAGCCATTCACCAAGAATCAATAACACTAGGATGTTAATATGGCACTTTCACAACCACTCTGAAAAAGAGGAATGTCACAACACCTCTGATGGCAGTTTTCTTGAGCGCTTTGAATTTGAGAAGCATTCAATTTTGTTTCATAGTAAAATTATATAAGGCAATACTTTCTTGGTGCTAAGCAAATTCATGTAGCGCAATATGTTGATTAGGTTCTTTAAATTTATGTGATTCTGTAGCCATGCTCTATGCATCATCCTGAAAAGGCATAACTAAATAGCCTTGTTTATTCTTGTTCTAAAGAGGAACATGGCAATAAAATGTGCGGTAAGAGGATGAATGTGAAAGTAAGAATTATCAGACTTTAGAAACAGAGAATAACTCGGAAAACAAACAAGGTGTTATTGTTACATTTTTCTTATCTCTACTGAGTGTTGGACTGTGAATTGTGCCAATGAGTAATTTCTTCCCTTGTTCAACTTCCAGGCTGAGAAAGGCTACTGTAAGATTAAAAACAAGATCTCTTACTATTTGGGATTTTTTGGTTGCATGGTCCCTAAAAAGAAATATCCTTTATTCTCTTTTAGGATACCATTTTAATATAGCCAACACAGATGCCTGAAATGTCCCGCTGCTTGCTGAGTTGTTAAAAAATAAACCATTCAGAATTTGTGGACTTTGTTGGACCAGTGTCAGTGTGTAAGCTTTTTGTTCAAACACAAATGTTTTTTCTGTCCTCTGAGGTTTGAATTTTTGTGACCGCAGATAAATGTTCTGCAATAACTGAGTGTGACAGAATATATGGTGCATTCTTAATGTATGGGATATCTTATTTGTTCCCACATGGTATTTCTGAGCTACATGATTTGGCAATGTTTATGTTGTTGGGTTCTTTTTTGTAATGTTGCATTATTGCAGATTGGTCATTCTACTGGCTATTGTTGATGTGGTTAGTATTCCAGACTTTCTTCCCATGTACTTTCATGTCCTTTTTATTGTCATCCATAGTGATTTGTATTTTATTATTTTCATATCCTTTTTATTGTCTTCCAAGGTCTCTTAAAAATGCAGCACAATCCTGGATGTTTTGTTTTATAATTTAACAAATGGGATGTGTGATTTATAAGGAACTTATGATGAGGCTATCAGCTAAGTTTCCCCATTACAGCAAAAACCTTTTGCAGAAAAAGAAAAATACTTGTGCATAAGGGTACTGAAGTTGGAAGTAAGTGTTAGAGGTGGTATCCAGTTCCTAGACCATTTAGTCTACCTTTTCTTATAGAACATACACTTTTCAGAAAATGTTTTTCCTTATCATCCTTATCATCATCATCATCATCATCCTAGCCATTGTCTATCCACTTCAGAATGAAGGCCTCCTCCTCCTCATGTTTCCAACCTATACCGTCCTGAGCTTTCTTTTGCCAATTGGGCCCTCAGTACTTGCTGATGTCGTCGATCCATCTTGTTTAGGTCTCTTTCATGGACGCTTTTTGTTAACTGGAATCCATTCTATGACTGCCTTGGTCCACCTGCCACCAGCTCTACTTGCTAGGTGGCCAGTCCATTTCCATTTCAATTCTTTTACTCTCCTGATGATATCATATATTTTCGTTTGTTCCCTAATCCATGTGCAGGTCTTTCTATCTTGTCTTGTAATGCCAAGCATGTATCTTTCCATGGCTCTTTGCGCCACTGGTACCTTTTATGTTGATTGTGAGGTTAGTGTCCACATTTCACCAGCATATGTTAGAGCAGGTAGCACACAGTGATTGAAAAATTTTCTCTTCAGGCATAGGGGACTGTTGTTCTTGCAAATTTACCTATCACAAAAAAATTGCACCCTCTTAAAGTACTTGTATCTCTTTTAATAATATCATCTACATTACAAGATTCACACCCCAACTGTGGCAAAATATTCTGAATTAAGTGTTGTACATCCCATGAGCTTATTGCACAATAAAAATCAGGACATCGTTCCTGTGTCAGAAAACTCTTTGCCATTTTGCTGTAGGCTTACAATAACTCAGATGTTCAGAAGCAGAAATAAAAGAGGGCAGAAGGTGATGGACTTCACTGCTGACATTGAAGGCATTTCTTTAAAAACCTACCAGAGCAGAGCACTGAAGAATGGCTACACTTTCAGAGATTTGCGTTCCTGTTCCAAGGCTTTCTTTGTAATAGATTATACTCATTAAGAGTAGAAAAAAATGGATAAAAGAAAAATAAAATATGGGCTGAAGATAAAAGTATAGCTATGCCATTTGGATACGCCAAGAAATTACCGGAATGAACAGTGCACATTGCACATCAAAAAGCCATTTTGGAAACAGACATTGTGAGCTGCTGCTTGTTCCCTGTTTTTGATGCTAATGTAAGAAAAAAAAAATAGAGAAGCAAGAATTAAGTGATTTAAAAAAAGGATTGACATAATGCACATAAATACTAATGAAAACACTTGATTCAAGAAGTCATACAAAATATATTGCTATTCACATTACAGTGTCTTGTTGAGTGGAACTTCCAAGGTAGTGCATATTTTTTAAATGATCTGCTGTCAATAGTCTTCTTTGAAAAATACCTCAGTATATTAATTATTTAGAATATTTTACTTCCAAACAATGAACTACATTGTTATGATGCACACATTATAAAATAACATTTTCCAAAATAATATTTGATATAATTTCAGGAGTTTCAATGAACTTATAACAAGATGGGATGTATGGTCTTCCAATCCGGAGCTGAATTATATGCAACAAATACTTCCAAGTTATGTTCCCAATGAAGGAACAACTTTTCCTTAGTTTACTGCCAATTATCTTGTGCCAGCAGTATGTTGAGATGGCAGTGTTTGTTGATGAGCATGGCAGCTTAATTGTTGTAGTGTAGACATCAGGGGTTTAAATTATTAAATTACAATGTACATCACTGTTGCAAGTGTATAAATAAAGAACGGAGATTGTGGTAATCCATAAAGTTTTTTTTTTTTTCCTTGTCAACTATTCAGGAAGTTATTTTACAATACTATTTTATTAATATTACTTTCTGGACATGAACTAAAGAAACTTGATGCAAACGATGAACATAGTAGAAGCAAACTTTTCCCATTTCTTTCTATCACCCCCTTTTCTTTTCTTCAGCACCTAGACTGTTTCAAATTAAGGAAAATCTGACTGCTATTTTAATCATTCCAATGTGTCCAGTGTGGGAGATGAACTCAAAAGGTGAATATTAAAAGTAGTTGTGGAATACTGTCATTTCATGAATGAACACATAATAGCCGAAGGCAAAACTGGAAGGCAACTTCACTTCCAATCAGTGTTTTCATTTTATTGAAACCAGATTGGAATTCCTGGAAAGAAGCCTACATATCACATCTTTAATACTAATTTTCATATATTCCAGTAAAACTGTCAAGGTGAATCAACTGTTGAAAAAAGCTTCCTGTACAATTTACAGATGTGTTTCCCTGTAGCCCATCATTTAGTGCAGGACCAAAAAAAAAATGTGTTTCTGAATTTGAGGATAGTTTTTGTCCTTTTTTCTGCTAGTTTTTGTTTGCACTTATCTACTGATTAACGTTAGGTCTTTTAAGATTTGTACAGCAATCTGCATCTAACAAAGTGCTATGGAAGCTTTTGTTATAATAAATATCTTAGTCTTTAAAGATGCCACACGATTCTTTGATGTTCCTCATCTCCAGACACAGGAACCTCCTCTTATGAGAATTGTTGATGATTTACCCTGGTATGGCAGGACAAAATGACTTCCTAATGCTGGTTCATCTCTCCTTCACCCTTGAGAAAACAAACATGTCTTATGTCTTTGCAAAATGCTGGTCCTTACCAATTTTCCATTTAAAATGAGATTTCTATTTAAAGAGATAAATGAATGACCATGTTTCATCATCGTTATTCAAATCTAACATATTTCTAGTTCACCTTCTGGAGAGAGCAAGTCAATGGGCAGCAGTATTTCATGAAAAAAAACCCAGACGTTTCTTCTGCTTCAGAAAGAGATCAGAGCCTTCCAGATATTTGCACAAATAGCCTTTTGTTTGTTCATCCAAGAGAGAGCAGAGACAGCAATTTGCCATCCTGCCAATTGCTCTGCCAACCCACTCTGTAAAACCATTTAGACGAAAGAAAAGCAAGCATATTTTTCAAGTTCTGTATTTCAAAAAAATAAATAATCCCACAAATATGACATTTTGAAATGTTTTATTATTCCTGAGTAGAACATGGAGAGCTGGGAAGTGGCATCAGAGAAGTGGGTCGCTTTATAGAAAAATGCTTGGGGATAATGTTTGGAGATCTCAGTCCATTTGCACTGTTCTAGTTTAGGTAGTATCAGCACTTCCATCAAAGGGCCATTAGTTAGGGTTTATAACTCATCTGTAAAAATTTGCTCGGTTTGCAACAATGTGGCATGTAATTGTCTCCTACCCCACCCCAATTGCTTAAAAACATAGCCTTGCTGTATTTTCTGACACAAATATAAATGTCTGGTGTTTAAAATGTTTTCAGTACTTGTAAACTTTGAAAATATTCTTCATTATTACAAAATAAAGTTTGTTTTTTTTTAAAATAAACTCTAGGGAAACTTGAGTGCAACCCTAGAGATTAATTTTTATACAAGTTAAACACTGAAAAGTCTTCTAGATATAAACGCGGCTTGAAAATTCTTATCTTCTTTTCGGTAACCTATTAGTTTTGTTGGTGCAATGAATTCAATAAATGCAAGATATGGATTAATATATGTACACAATGTGCTACATTGAAATAATACAATTATCTTTTTTTACGAAAAGACAGGTATTACGAAAAGCAGCAGGTATTACAAAATTAAATTCACATAATAGGATGCCTATATTAGCTTCTAACCACTTTATTTAGAAGAAAAATGCATTGGACTTGGCAAAATTATTCCTATAAATTGAGTAAAAGAATTTATGACACAACAGGACCAGAAAGCATAATTAGATTGAGTGTCCACAGCATGTAACAAATCAGATTTGGCTATATAAGGAAAAGTCAACTCAGAGCGATGGCAATACTTCATTATGTAGTACAGTGGTGACAATTTTGGCTTCATTTTATAGATTTCTATAAACTGTGAGAAGTATGTTTCTTCAAAAAAAGTATGTTTGATGTATGTCCCAAAAAATAAAATGAGGTCTTTCATTTCATATTAGTGCTAAAGGTAATTAAAATATAATAAAAAAGTATTAACTATAGCTGGATATTCAAATATCAATCTTATTCTTCTTGATGTTTTTTATAGAATGCTTTGTTGTAGCTTTTATGTGATTTTTATTGTACTTTTAAAAATAATGTTCTAAGCAGATAAATATTTTAAATCAATAATTGAATCATATACAATATTCAATGAGTATTTACATGTTATGAAGAGATTTGTTATAGCTTTTTCTAGCACAATGGATATTGCTTTTTCCCCATACAAGACTGTAAAAGCATTTGATGACAGAATTTCATAATCTGGTACATGTTTTGTATTTGGGAATGTTTCTTAATAGCAATAGCACTTAGACTTATGTACTGTACCATAGTGTTTTACAGTCCTCTCTAAGCAGTTTACAGAATCAGCATATTTCCTCCAACAATCTGGGTCGTCATTTTATCAACCTCAGAAGGAGTCAATCTTGAGCCGGTCAGGATTGAACTTCTGACAGTGTGCAGTGAGTTAGCTTGCAATACTGCATTCTAACCAATGCACCACCATGGCTCCTGAACAAGGACTTGGGTTTAGCCATTCCCAAGACAAGGGATGTAGTCCCTTAAGATTCAGAGAAATCTGGAGGTAGTTCAGGGGGAGTCCAGGGGAATCAAATGTCCATAAATCGTCCATCTTCTCTCACACTCTCTCCAGACTCACTTATTCCTTTGCTCTTCCAGTTCTCCACTTCTCTGCCAGTTCTCCAACCTTTTGTCCAACTTCTCATTCTCATTTTCCTCTCAACACCTTTGCAAACCTGCCTCAACATTCAAAGCCCTCCAAATCCTCCTCTGCAAAATCCCTACAAATTGCTGTCAACAAATATATACACATACTGCACATAATATATAATCAAGATAAAAGTGACAGGGCAGACCTAATGTCTTTAATGACATTGTGCCTGTTTTTGCAAATGTCATGTTAGAGGGCAGTGTTCACTGAAACAATGTAGGACTGAGCTTGGATGAGCTATGAAGTTATAGGTTAGCACTATCAGTGTATTTGTTAGAGGTTTAAAATAGGTGGGGTAAAAGAATTATGTAGGTATCAGTAAGGATACCTAAAGAGGAAAAATTGGCCTGAACGTTTAACAGAAGTTTAGCAGGGGTGATCAAAGAGCATGACAAGTATGCTATAAGACTTTTTAAAAAGAGTAAAGGGCCTTGAAATCTAGTGTTGTACTGTTTCATCAGAAATCCTACTCAGTTAAATTCCATAATCAGATCACAAATACCAGCAACAATAGCACTTAGATTTATATGCTTCTTCACAGTGCTTTATAGCCCACTCTAAGTGGTTTACAGAGTCAACATATTGCCTCCAACAATCTGGATCCCCATTTTACCAACCTCGGAAGGACGAAGGGCTGAGTCAACCTTGAATCAGTCAGGATCGAAATGCTGGCAGTCAGCAGAATTAGCTTGCAATATGGCCTTCTAACCATTGCGCTACTAAGGCTCTTCACAAAATCATTTCGTGAGAGTGTTTCTCAACCTTGGCAACTTTAGATGGGGCAGACTTCAATTCGATGCTGACTGAGGGAATTCTGAAGTTGAAGTCTATACTGCTTAAAGTTGCCAAGGATGAGAAATTCTGCTTTTATGGCATCAGCCATTTTCTAGGCTGTATTATCATCTAACTGAAATGCTTTGCTAAACCAAGAGAAGACCGAAAGATAAAGGAAGGAAACTGCATGGTGCAGGAGCGGGAGGAACAGGATGCTATGGCTTTGCCATTTATCCAGTTAAATCAATCAGACAGCAAAACCCAACTAAACTGCAGCAGAAAAAAACTGTATCAGGATGAGCTCTGTTCTTACTGGTCTAAGCAACCATTGTCCAGTAGGAATAATGGCAAAAGATGGCTGCAGGGAGAGCTGTTGTTCTTCTTGCTGGCCCAAATATTTATTGAATAAAACAATAAATTACAATAAATGTTAAACATTCTTATCCTAATTAGCTCTCCGGAAATTGAGAGCGGGTTTTTGCCTTTAAAATAGCCTTTCAACCCTATTCTTTAATGTGATACTGACAAATGTTTTAAAGGCCTTCTTAGAGGATTGGTGGGGGTGGAGAGAATCAAAGCTCAGGCTGAGCAGAGGACCACAGGGAAGTCTCTAATCTTTCGTTGGATGCCTGGCAAGCCACTGTTCCTGCCCATGTGCCAGCATTGCATTCTGACAGAACAAGTGTTGCATGAGATGTGAAGGATGACTCTGGTCTGCTGTAAAACCCTGGAGCAGGTGTTCCTCATCCTCATTTGCAATGGAGCATGGCCCCTGGCTCAGTGAGCTGGAGCAAACGTGCTGGCAGGACCCATCACATACCTGCGCGCTGAGATGCACTAATGATAATGGATGCAGGCCTATTAACCATCCCATTTGTAATGGCACACAACGCTGATTGTTTAGGGAATGAGTCAGCGGCTTTCCAGAAGGGAACAGAGGATGCTGGGAACCCATGATCCTTTGTGCATTCCTTCTGCTCTGCTAAGTGTACAACTCTGTTAGCCTTTATTTAATAGCACAAATGAATACATGATTTGGTACATGATTATACATTAAGAAAAGTCACTTTGGACTGAGAAATTTTAACACCCTTTTCCCAACATCCTAGGCTGTCTGCCATTCTCATCATCATCATCACCTTCATCAAAATTATCATCATCTTCATTGTCATCATCTCAAGGAGAAATCCCCAGAGAAGCTAAACTGAAGAAGGTTTAGTTTTGTAGGGCAAAACCAAAAGGACAAAAACACAAATAAGATTTTGAGTTTATAGAAGTCTTTAATCTCTAACCAAATCTTAGGGGGACGGTTTGGGGGGGAGGGATGTGAGGTGGGACAGCCATTGTTTTTGCAACTTTTCTGCATAATTCTACTGCCTCTCAACGTAAATTTTATCCTCTCTGCCTTCTCCCTCTTTACCTTCACTCACATGCAAATCACACATCCCTTATATTTGTCCAATGGTATCATTTTTTATCCTTTCTCTCTCTTGTCGGGAGCCTATCTTTTCTTCTCATCCTGGCTCAAAATCAGTAGATCATATTACAAATGTATCTTTGGCTGTTGGGCCAAATTAGTTAAACAGACAATTTATGTGCAGCCAAGACAGAATAGTGAAGCGCTGCTGTTGATTGTTTTGCAACTAAATGGGCCATTTTGTCTAAAATGCATTGAAGACACTCGTCTCTCTTTCTCTCTTTGTGAGTATTTATTTTCCTCCTGTTTTCTCAGCAAAATGTGCTTAAAGGGGTTTTAAAACAAAATCAAATTTGTTTCAAAGGACCAATCTACTTGCCAAAAACAATTTAATGCAGCGAATACATTCCAATGTTTTGTACTTATGAGACCAAGAATCCATATATTTCCTTTGCTGGGGCATAAATCCTGCAGTTTAGATTTTGTCCTTTAAGGGTTCAGAGTAATTGGGCCAATAGACAGGACTGCTCCATTTTTGCACCAATGCTATTAGAAGGTGTACCTCTAGCTTTTTATTGGTGGCATCCAAAGAAAAACAGAAGCTAAATCTGAGTCCCTTTTAGTTTACGATCCTGCCTTCCCTGCCCTTTTAACTGGTCTTGACCATTATTCAAGATTTCTGATTCAATTATCATTGGAATTTATGATTGAAAACAGAAAAAAAGCTTCCAAATGCTCATGTTTGTAGCAAAGCAAGCAGAGGGGAATATAAAGGAGGGGATCACATTAATTCCTATTTAACCATAATTTAATGTGACAATGGATTCTCACCACTGACCTCAGTCTCTTCCAACCAGGGACTTTCGGTATGTGTTGGACTTTGGCTATGCTGGCTCATGAGAACTGAAGTCCAATATTTTGGTAGAGACTCCATTTGAGGTAACTAAACTATTTTTGTCTTTGAGAGATGTGCACAATATCTCAACCTCAAAACCAGTTCAAGTGTTCAAAATATGTAATAAATTAGAATTTCAGATCTCCAAAACATGGGACCCAAGACATTCAGAAAACAGTAACGTATTGCTAGCTAATGGTCATGTGGATATCTGCAGACAGGAACTGATAGCCTTAAATTAACTTTTAGAAGATTTTATTTGTGTTAGGAATAAAATGTGACTGTTTCAAGAAGTTGCATTTTGAGTATTTCAACTATTCTGAGCGCTGTGAGTAGGATTAATATTTTTGTTTGTGATTCAGTTGATTTTTTTTCCACCCTAACTAGTGCAGCCTTCACAATATGGAATCAGGAACCAGCTATTGATATAGAATGGATGGGATGGTGAAACTGTACACCACTTGGTTAGACTACTCCTAGTTTAATGCCTGCCAATCAGCCTTCCTAGAAGTTGTTGCAAACTCGGTTAGTTTGTTCAATATACTGTATATGCTTTGCAGAAGTCCTTAGAGTTGGGTGAATGAATTGCAATTAAACAATTAAATGTATGTTTCTGTGGGGGTGGTTTTGCATGCAGGCTGTGAAAAAATGTGTGTGTGCATGTCTACATGTTCCTGTATGCTTCACAAGCAGCACTCCCAAACTCTGTTAAAGTATGTAAAAGCAAAGACTGCTGTATCAAATTGACTTATTTGTTCAGTTACGGAATCTACTATATGTATACTCAGTGTTGTTGATGTTAAGGTTCTGGCACATTTTAAAATGTAAAGACTGTGTTGATTTGGGTGGGTTTACTTTAGGTACATTCTGCATGGTTTTGTGATGTTAATCTTATCCATGCAATTGAAAAAAAAAACCCTTATGGTTTCTCCTTGTCTCTTTTTTCCTTTTTTGATTGTTTTTTTTTATAGCTGCTGAAATGTAAAAGCAAAAGATATCCAGTTTTCTACATCTCCTTGCATTATTATTCATCTGTCTATCTGTCTTATAATCATCATTATCAGAAAAAGATATACATGCCATATGTATCATACATCATTATACGTACACAAACAATTTCATAAGAACATTACTTGGAATAAACTTCCCAGTTTGCATCTTACTTTTTAAGGATGGGATATATGCTTCTGGGTGAAGGTTCCTGGCCAACATTTTCAGTCCTCTTCTGTTTCTGCCCTCTAGGCATGATCTGATTTGAAAGGCTCTCATTGTTATATGGTATTTTATTTATGTATCATGAAATATTCAATTACACTCTGTCATGCAGTTGTGGCCTAATAGAAACATGCTAAGTTCATAGTTTCTCTCCTTCCCTGCATTCTTTGCATTTTTAAAATATTTGGCAATCTGAGCTGGGAATTGTTTAGGGTGAGACAGGTGGAGGACTGGCTCTAACACCTGAGAACAGGCCCCTGGTTCTTCACCCTTTAACTTCCTACAACCTGATCCTATCATCAAGTTTTTGTCAGCAGTCAACTTTGCAACAAACAGCAGTTTTGGAACTGCTCCATATTCATTATTCAGCATATGTCAAAGGACTTTTCATGCCGTATACTGTATATCAATACTCAGTGTGGGAGTAATTTCACTTCTTAATTTATAGCAGCAGTAACCACATTTTCAAACTGACCATAAAATATTCCTGTTGCTTGTAATCTGGCTTCTCAATGTACTATAATAGGAATTCTATGAATAATATTGGGAAGTGGGTGATATTTTATGTTACATTTTATATGGAATTGCTAAGGGAATGCAGTTACGTCGAGGAAAAAAAAGAACCTAGTCAAATGGTTCAGATGGAGATGGCATTTGTTTTCTTTTCTTTTGTACAAAGCACCCTTCACAGCTTGTCACTTGAGAACTAAAGATTTATGACATTTTTCTTTAGAAAAAGCATTGGAAAGAAGTCTGCAAACAACAGACCTTTAATTATACATATCTCCATTTTAACTGAAAAAGCCAAGCCATCATTTCTCTGTCTTTAAAGAGGTAACCACTATATAGGACTATCTCAACAAAATCTATTGCTAGTTGTTATAGAAATGCTATAAATTCATAAAGAAATGTGTATTATGATACCAGTTCCAAATATTCCATCTACCTTTTGCAGTTTACAAATACTGGATGAGAATTTGATAAAGAACTAAAATCTCTGAAGCTCTTCTTCCCCCCACCCCTCTCTCACTCCCTCCCTCCC